>JACCGJ010001363.1:19193-178522 GCA_013407085.1 Atriophallophorus winterbourni | reverse complement strand
GCTTCGGCTTTCAGTTTTAGATGTTTTAGGATTACTTGATCCACTCACCAATACCATTAAAGTTACCAGTATTCGCAGCATCCCGAATACCGCGGCTGATGTCGGTGCAATAGTCATTTGCGCAACGCGTCTTTATTGAGCGGTGGTGCAATGTATAAGAGCATTTAAGGAATTTTGATAAACTAAAGTTTTAACCTTCCCATCTGCTTTCTGTGGCAAACAGTCCAAACATGTGAAGAGTGAATGAAAATGATTCTAAATCTTTTTGGAAGCAAGTTCGATCGATTGAAGATTGTTTGATGCTGCAAGAGGATTTAGATGATCGGTATCACTGGTCTCAACTAAATCAGATGCCTAAGTAAATGTAAAATGTTACATCTTGGGCGGCAATACGAGCACACATATAATCTTGGTCATGAAAACCTGACCTAGACCACCGCTTAGAACAGGGGTGGGCAAACTTTTGGACTCACGGGCCACAATGGGTTCCAAAATTTGACAGAGGGGCCGGACCAGGAGTATTTGGATGGAGTGTTTGGGCCAGATATATACTAAAATATTACATTTAGTGTATGTAAACCTCATAGCACTGTACTAATAATACAATCCAATTTATTAACTGTCAAATATGGAAAAGAGTCCTCATCACTAGGGTTACCAAAAAATAGCCCTCAAAACTTGAAAAAAAATTGCCTTTTTTATATTGCTTTTATAATTGCCTAAAAAAAGAGCAAAAATGGCCTCACTTACAAACTTTCAATATGCATTTTTTCATAAAACAGCAGAAAACCCCACCAATTTCAGTGGGAACAGTGTTGTTGGTCTCCTGTTTTTGCCAGTGCATCGAGGTCTGGAGTTAATTTTGTTGTGGCAATTCTCAGGACAGATCTAAGGGGTTGGTCTGTTAACTTGGATCTGTGATGGTATTTGTTGATTTTCATGACGCTAAACGTCTGCTCACACACATAGGTCGAGCCAAACAACACCAAAATCTTCTGTGCAGTCCTTCGAAGGTTTGGAAACGTGGTCTCGTTAAGTGAAGCATAACATTCATTCAGTTTAAGAGACTTGAACTTCTCCTTTGAGATGGAGTCAGACTGAAGATCGATCAGTTCCAATTGCAGCTCCTGCGGTGCTGATTCGGGGTCTTGTGAAAGAGGACAAGACACCAGTTGAAGTAACTTGTCAATTTTTTCAAAAGCACAGAACCGACGGCAAAATTCCATGTGCAGGTCGTCCAGTGATTTGCAGTATTTCTTCGCATTTCGGGCGGCCTCTTTCTGCACAGCCAGGGTGGGGAAATGTGCGAAAGATTCGTTTGACATTTGCTTGGAGAATAAACCAAGCTTGGATTTAAAGGCTCCCACATTTGTGTACATGTCGTGCACAAACAGATCTTTCCCCTGTAGCTTCACGTTCAGCTCATTCATGTGTGAAAATATGTCCACAGCAAATGCAAAGTCACATAGCCAGGTTGTGTCGCTCAGCTCGGGGAATTCTTCGGATTTTCCCACTAACAACAAAAATGAGCGAATCTCCTCTTTGAGATCCCAGGTTCGTTGAAACACTTTCCCCAAAACTTAACCAGCGGACGCGAGAATGGTAAAGTAGGTCCTGGTGATCCGCATCAGTTTCTACCAGGAACGTAATGAACTGACGATGATTAAGTCCCTTTGCTCGTATGAAGTTAACAAGTTTTACAACCGGATCCACGACGTGATTAAGCTGCAATACAGACTTACACAGAGACTCCTGATGAATGATGCAGTGAAGAAAAACAACATTCTGGTCAGGGTTTTCTTCTTTCACTTTATCCTGGATTCTTTTCAGCAGCCCGACGTTTTTTCCAGTTAAATTTGGCGATCCATCCGTAGTGACATTGGCAAGTTTACTCCAGGGTAGCTTCATTCTCTCGATGGCAGCAGACACCTGTTCATATAAGTCCTTTCCTGTCGTTTTCCCTTTCAGTGATTCCATGCTCAAAAGCTCCTCTGTTATCTCAAAACTGTCATTAATCCCTCGGATAAAAATTAGGAGCTGAGCAGTGTCTTTTATGTCGTTACTTTCATCCAGTGCTAGTGAATATAACTTAAAGGACTCTGCCTTTTTGTTTAACAATCTGAGTATATCTGCGTCGATCAGTTCCACGCGGCGAGTCACTGTTCTGCGTGCTAAACTGATTTTTTCAAACTTGCCTTTGCTCTCCGGACACAAGAGACCAGCTGTCTCTACTATGCATTCTTTCAAAAACTCGCCTTCGGAGAAAGGCTTGCCAGCCTTTGCTAATTTGAATGTCAGCAAATAACTTGCCTTGGTACTTAACTCTTGAATTGCTGTTTGTCTTTGAAACAAGTTCTGTTGACTGTGTAAATGAGCTGCCAACCTTTGAGCAGTAGCCGCCCGTTCTTGTGTTGACTGCTTGCTAGCATAATTTGCATGCTTCGTGTCAAAGTGACGGCTGATATTGTACTCTTTGATAACCGCAACAGCTTCTTGGCATATCAGACATACAGCCGTTGACCGGACTTCGGTGAAGAAGTATTTTGTTGTCCACTCCTTATTAAAAACTCGGCATTCGCTGTCCACTTTCCTTCTCTTTGGTCCACTCATTTTCACAGAAGGGCTCAAATGTCTACAAATAAAGTAGAAAATTATCATAGCTACAATGTTGTATAAAGATATACAGATAGAAAATTCAAAATAACTCACCGAAGGCTGAAGTGAGTTGAGCAAGGAAATTGTGATGGGAAGGATACTGATTCTCCACGATGTCGAAGATTCCGAGTACGAACAGTAATGCAGGAATTGGCTTGATTAAATCCGTTAAGATGGAAGTTCAGTTCAGGTAACGAATAAAGTAGCAAGCTCGCTAAAATGGAGTTATATCAGTGAGCGTTAATGGTTCTCACAGTCCAAACATTCACTGCAGTCAGTCCAGACAGTTGCAAACAAGTTCTCACACAATCGGCTCAGACACAGCGAGAGAGAACGAACAGCGCCGGTTGGATTCAAAACGTATATATTTTCAAGGTCACAATAATTAACAATTGCAAATAGCAAAATGAGTGAAATACAACAAGGGTAACAAGTTTGGACAAGGTCGGCGGGCCAGATTAAAAAGCCTAACGGGCCGGATGTGGACCGCGGGCCGTAGTTGCCCACCCTGGCTTAGGGCTAGGCAACCCTATCTGTAACACCTACATTGCCAGGAAACTCACTCAGTCCTCTCCGTGCCGGGGGCAACATAAGGCGAAGATACCCAACCGCCGTGTTCGGGTCTGCCGCTGCTTCCGTTGCCGTCTGCACCGTGAATCCTTGTGCATGTAGTTCGCGTTCCAACGTTCTGCGCCAAATTTCCTTGGGCCGTCCCCATTTTCGTTTACCTTACGGAAGACAGTGAATGGCTACCTTCGTATGCGAACTGGGATCCATCCTGCAGACACGACCGAACCATCTCCACCGTCGTCTTTTGACTACGGTAGATACCACCTCCAGACCAGTTTTTCTCAGGAGCTCTTTATTCGAAATGGTGTGTGGCTACGGAAACGATGACAACATCTCCGAAAATTCTACTTATCAATGGCTACAGGAGTGACGCGAACCTTACAAAAGGTTCCATGACGGATGGAGATGAAAGCCGAAAGGAATTTTTCACCCCGATGGCCGATCTCCTTGCGTCGAAAAGAACTATAAGATTTGGTTGCTGGAACGTTCGAACGCTGTATCATGCTGGCTCAAGCCATACATGAGCTCAACAGGTATGATCTGAGTATACTTGGAATGTCCGAGTTGAGATGGACCGGCTCTGGTCAGCGAAAGCTAGATAGCGGTGAGACTATTATCTGGTCAGGAAGGCAAGATAACCTCCATCATGGTGGAGTCGCTTTGCTTGCAAGCAGAAAGACCAGCAGTACGATCATGCAATGGAAGTTTGTAAACGAGCGACTCCTATATGCCAGACTAAACTCGAGCTTTTGCAAACTCTCGATTGTGGTAGCATACGCTCCAACAGAAGATGCAGCCCAAGAGGAGAAATACAGGTTTTACGAAGCCATGCAATCAGTCTTTAAAGTCACCCCAAAGCACGACCTACTGGTGATAATGGGAAATTTTAACGCTAGAACCGAAACTGTAAATACGGGCATGGAGCGTACCATGAGAGTGCATGGTGTTGGCCTACAGAATGATAATGGGGAGAGGCTACTTGACTTCTGCGATGAGAACGATCTTGTCGTTGGGGGCACCCGATTCCCCCACAAAATCATCCATAAAATAACCTAGTCTTCTCCGGACGGCAGAACAGAAAGTCAAATTGATCACATGATGATAAAAATGGTAAATGGAGGCGCTCGCTAGAAGATGTGAGTGTCATGCGTGGTGCCGATATTGGTAGCGACCATTTCCTGGTTGTGTGGAAAGATTTGTTTGAAACTGAGAATGGCGAATATAGGAATTCAGCGTATCCCACGGTTGAATGTGAATAAGCTGAGAGATGACGCCAAGATGAAAGCTTTTGGCAACATCATGAGAGAGAAAATCAGCGCCCGGCCCAAGGATTCAATGACGATTGATGTTTTCACCCGCACACTAAAGGCCGTCGGAGAAAAAGTTTTCGGGTTCAGACAGAGTGGCAAAACTTCGTGGATCTCGTCGAAAACCTGGCAACTCAGAAGAGAGAAAAGATGTAAAAAAACGCATGCTGAGCAAGAAACCGTCTAATGAACGGAATGCCATCGCTGAAGAGTATAGAATGGAAAATAAAGAGGTTAAAAAATCATAGAGGAAGGACAAAAGACAGTATGTGGAAAACCTGACACAACAAGCTGAAGAGGCGTGTTGAATGAATGATCTGAAAACGTTATATCAGATTAATCGAAAGCTCTGTAATCGCAGTCAGGCAAGCAATCAACAAGTGAGGACCCAGGGTGGAGATCTAATAACTGATGCGAAAGAAGAGTTAGCCAGATGGCGAGAACATTTTGAGCTCATTCTAAAACGCCCACCGCCTCAAACCAACGTCGATATACCTGAGGCAGCTACAGACCTCGACGTCAACACAGACCCATCAGCCTCCAAGAGGTGGAATTCGCTATCCAGAGGTTGAAAAATAGGAAGGCACCAGGTGACGATGGAGTGTATGCCGAACTGCTCAAGGTGGAAACCGAAGAGACGCCGAAAGTTTTGTGAGACCTATTCCAGAACATCTGGGATACTGAGCAGATAACGGACGCCTGGCGTTCGGGTACTATAATCAAACTTCCCAAGAAAGGTGACTTGAGCTACTGCACCAATTGGCGAGGTATTACGCTTCTATCAGTCACGAGCAAGGTATTCTGCCGCATCATTCTCCGACGTGTCTCCAACGCAGTTGAATCCATTTCACGACGAGATCAAGCCGGGTTCAGGAAAGGAAAATCTTGCATTGACCAAATCTTTGTCCTCCGTCAGATCTTGGATCAGACACATGAATGGAATGTAGAGCTATGTGTGGCCTACATCGACTTCCAGAAGGCCTTCGATAGCGTTCACCGACCAGTGTTATGGAAAATCCTCCGTCATTATGGTATACCATCAAAGATAGTAAATCTCATGAAAGCCTTTTATGAGAAGGTTGAATGCCAAGTCGCTCACAATGGAATGCTCACTGAAAAGTTTGAGATTCGTACGGGAGTGAGGCAAGGATGTATCCTCTCACCGATACTCTTCTCCCTAACAATAGACTGGATTATGAGACAGGTGACCGATGGCAGGTCAGGAGGCATTCCATGTACCCCAGCGGGACCGCTAGAAAACCTGAAAAATGCGGATGATGTTGCCCTCTTGGCATGCAAGATCAGTGATATCCAGAACAAGAGCGATCGACTATCGGCAATTGGCAAGACGGTGGGTTTAGAAATTAACGCTGGCAAATCGGAGGTAATGCGGAAGAATGTTCCGGAGCAACCACCAGTGTTCGTAGACGGTCAATCGCTCAGTAAGGGTACAGATACAGTCTACCTTGGGAGCAAACTGACTGTAAATGGTGACTGTGAAGATGAGGTCAGGAGAAGGATCGGGAAGGCGAACCAAGCATTCTGCATGCTGAATTCCATTTGGAAATCCTCCACTCTCAGCATTAACACGAAGATCAGACTCTTCAAGAGCAACGTTCTGAGTGTGTTGTTGTATGCATCGGAATGCTGGAAGACGACCGCTGCCATTGAGCGCAGAATGAACGTGTTTCAAACTAAGTGCTTGAGAAGGATTCTACGGATTTTTTGGTCACACACCATTTCAAATAAAGAGCTCCTGAGAGAAACTGGTCTGGAGGTGGTATCTACCGTAGTCAAAAGACGACGGTGGAGATGGTTCGGTCGTGTCTGCAGGATGGATCCCAGTTCGCATACGAAGGTAGCCATTCACTGGCTTCCGTAAGGTAAACGAAAATGGGGACGGCCCAAGGAAATTTGGCGCAGAACATTGGAACGCGAACTACATGCACAAGGATTCACGGTGCAGACGGCAACGGAAGCAGCGGCAGACCCGAACCACTGGCGTGGGGTTGTCTTCGCCTTATGTGCCACCCGACACGGATAGGACTGAGTTAGTTATTTGAAAATGTTGTCCTGAAAATGTTCGTTGATATGAATGTCATTAAGACATCCTGCCCAGATTGGATCGAGCTCATTTCTTTGAAGGTTTGCGCGCCATGGATATTTAAACCGATGATTAATGGTTATTGCACAACTGGCACCATTGCCAGTAGTTGCATGAAATTAAAATTACCCCAAGTTCCAAAACTTCTGTGTGTAAGACCT
The DNA here is from genome assembly GCA_013407085.1 of Atriophallophorus winterbourni. Taxonomy (NCBI): domain Eukaryota; kingdom Metazoa; phylum Platyhelminthes; class Trematoda; order Plagiorchiida; family Microphallidae; genus Atriophallophorus; species Atriophallophorus winterbourni. Next base: position 171,725 of record JACCGJ010001363.1, on the reverse strand, counting down.
TCCACGAAATGTTTTTACAGGTTTCAGTAATATTGCTTGTTCACATAACCTAGTTTATAACAGTGATAAAAACCAACTCGCTTCCCAAAAGCTATAATCTATGTTTGTTGCTGTTGTAGGTTTAATCCGTAATATTCTACAACAGCACATCTCAGCACATTTCTCCTTCAATGAAAATACAGTTGACTCCATTGTTGACCATACTAAACTAAACAATGTCATCTGTCGATAAGTAATGACAGACGCCAGTTCCTTAAATTCCCAGAACGACTATTTTTGCTCCCAACAGTGAAAGGTGACATTTAATGAGCGCTTCTCTCCGTTCTAATTTCAATTACATCTGTTTTTTTTCACATCCACACGGCTCTCAGTCTCAAATGCAATAATGGTGAAGTAAATTGTTGTTCATCGACCGTAGAAGGGCATTTTGACCATGGATGTATATCACAACCGCAAGAATGTTTTATGACACAAGTTTTCGAATGACAAACCAGTTAGATTTGGGAAGGAAAATGTCTCCCGCAGGGCTCATCGCGATATGCAGTACTCGGATGTATGTCAGTTGTACGCTAACCGTATGATCTACGATTAGCAACCGAGAGCAGTATCTGTTCTTCTCCAGCTTGCAAATGACGTTTTACACAGAGCATGATTTAACCAACTCCTGTTGTCAATGCCCACAGCTTTCAAATTTCTTTCGCAAATATCTTTGCACCGCAAGTGCTGTTTGCTCCATTATCGACATCCTAAATTCAACTCACCATGGAATAAATCTTTTTTAATAAGACCATTTTCCATTCTGAACATATGACACAGCCATCGTAGGCGGCGATGTCCTCGTAGGGTAAATATGCTCTGTAGACTAGCACTTGTTGTACCCTTTCCTATAAATTGTTCTTCAACACAGTTTTCATCTTCGTTAGATGAACTTTCACCCTGATATTTGTTTGTTTGTGAAGAAGTGAACTTCATTAATCTGCGTGGTTGATAACATGATATTTTCTGTGGTAATCTATCGTGCAATTCAGCAGCGAGAAAACAACCTAGTAGATAGGCTTCACATTTTGACAACTTAATTTGTACTCGGTATTCTACTGTTAAATTTGCTAAGCAGGTTAAGCTTTGATTGAATTATATTTGGGACGGATCCTGTATTCATATGGGAAAGTAATTTGTTTGTACTCGGTTAGTGCGTGTTCCCTGACCTGACTGTCACCCTTGGTCTGACGAAGCTTCTCTGTCAGAAATGAAACGTTACCCGAAATCTTGTTCTAATCTATCGCATACAAATTTATTTCAAGGTTAAGCCTTAGTTTATACTATTAATTATTTTTAAATTAGCCTTCGGTCAAAACTGATTTTCCATTACACATATTCTTGTAGTTTAATTTTTAATGTTCATCAATTTTTTGTTTTATACAATAACTACTAACGGGTTAAAAAAATTTAACGAGATTTGTTCATCCTTACGAGGCTACTACATACTGTTTAAAACAAAAATTCTTTCAGGATTGGTTTGCCAATACTTCTCTGTTATTTCCAATCTACTCAAATTCTAGTTTAATGTCAATCGTTATCAACTACTAGTTCGAAACAGAATAAATTGTAATCAGAAAGAGCCCTAGGTCGAAAGTCTTTCATTCCACTTAGATGAAGTTGTCTTTATCAAAACAAGACTGCCATTTAAACAAAAGATGACAAGTGTTATCTCGTTACTATACTGTGTATTATTCCTTGTTACTAGTACTCGTTATTTATTATCGTTCATTCTAACAGAGATTCGGGCTGAAAATTCGAATATGTCGAGTGAAGCTTTTCATACTCGCCTCTCTTTCTCTTGCAGATGAACGTTTGCCATTCGGATGCATTATAAAGAATCGTTTCTCGTTTCAAAATGAATTGTTGTCCCCCAATGTCCTTTAGCACATGGGTATTCTGGGAAATATACTGATCGTGGCGAAATTTATTTTTGTGGAATATAAGCAGGCTCTAAATGAAAGTTGGCGAATTTAGTGTTCCAAACCTGATCAGTTCAAGAATGAAATTTTGGGTTACATTCTTTTAAAGACACAATTTAAAAGTTAATATTCAGTGCTAAATTAATTGGATTCCCACGAGAATCGCTGAAAATATGTTCATACGGTTCTAGTTAACGGGTTTGCGGTTAATTTGTAACGCCTAGAAAAGAATTAATTCGATTGGTATCAGCATCTAAAATCACATACATCGCGAGAAGAAGCGATTGTGAGGATAGGTGTTCGATTATATACTAATTAATATATATATATATATATATAATATATATATTATATAATATAATATATATATAGCATTATTATATATATATATATATATATCGGCAACGAAGACCACATATGGTGGAATTCAGCAACTTTTATGGGTTACGGAAGAGAAAGACCTGGGTGTGTGGATTAACAGTAACTTACAGTCTTCATGTCATTGCTCTGTGGTGTAAAAAGTCTTGCCAAAGCTTAGCACTGCTCAGATGGCTCCTCGGTAGTTTCACAAAGCAGATCCTCCCACGGATAATTAACACCTACATTGGGCCAACAATGGAGTTCGCTGTTCAAACATTTTCCCCATGGTTACAAATCTGTATGACCTTGCCACGCGTATACCACCGCGCTACAAAACTGGTGACCGGACTATACAACAGGTCATACGAGGAAAGGATTACAACTCTGAACCTGTTTGATTTTTCGTACTGTGGTCTCAGGGGTGAATTGATCCTGCTGTTCAACATTCTGCATACAGTGGATCACCCACTTGAACACCTGTTCCATCGGCAAGAAGCACGTGGTGTCAGATCTCAGGGCTAAAAGTTAATTATTCCACACTGGATCAAATTGTCGAAGGTTCTTCTTTGCTGTCCGAGTTTGTTTTATATGGAACTCTCTGCCCCACATATCATTTGTGCATCAAGCCTGAACATGTTCAAAACTGAACTTTGAATTACTTTGAATTGTGGCCAGGCTAACAAGCGGCTGTCTGATGAGGAGCTTTTTCAGTGAATATGACTTTTTGATATGTGTGAGTGTTTTCCGAGTTCAGAAGAAAGGTATAGTCCCGGATATTAAGCGTACGCATCCTTTATTGATACACCAGATAGAATTCAGATTATAAATTTAAATAACGTTATACAGCACTCAAAGTTTGCATAGATATAAATATTTGAAAATCCGCTTTTTTTACCGAACCAACGTTCACGAATCAAAGCTTCCCATACTGACGCTCAAAATACATCTAACGTCAACCATTACACCTAGGGTAATAAATTTGCGCAATAATTACAGTTGCCTATTGGGCATTCGAATTTTCTCTCGGTATTATATTTTGCTTTTTATTTGCAATACATTAATCTGATTTTAGAACGTGATTTCAGTGCACTTACACTCCGGGAAGGGTATCTCCCTAAATTTGAATGAAACAGTGAAAAAGCGGTTAACAAGTACAATAAAATGGAACAATCACCCAGTGAATCAAAGTCAAGCAATGCATCTAGGAATCACTGGCTTTCGGCCGGCGTAATCAGCTGCAAATACACTTCATTAGTGGTTCCATAATACTGATACCCGTTGGGTGCATAAAATTCTTAATACTTTCGGCTTTGTTCGTTATGGCGATTGCTTAGGCGAGCATTTGTACACATAAGGTACTGAAAATGAAAAGGATATGGGCTGTGTAAAATTTAAGAATTCGTCGTAAGCGTGAAGCCTTGTGTGCATCATTTTGTGCGATTGCTAACAAAACCACTTCTAAAAAACCGGTTCGCTGCAGCTTGGCATAAAATTGCGTTCATTTGTCTCAGATTTAAAGTTTTCAAAGTCGTCAAATTTTGGGAGCCTTAGACATGTCTTATCACTTCACATGAAGTCAAACAGCAGTGTTCGTGAAATTATCCCATTCGGAACGCACTCGAAAAATAGTTTGCGTTATCATGCAAAATTTCCGATCAATAACGACATGACTTTTCTAACTGGAATTATCCAAAATTCAAAAAAGTTCAATAACTAGTAAAAAAACTCGTTTTTATCAAAATATAATTGGCACTCACTGCACTCAGTTACCTGTGTTCATACTGCAAATTAATCCAATCTGTGGTTTTTCTTTTGTGAATGCATTTTGCCACTTCGGAACCATAATACACATTGGTCTTGTTGTTTCAATTAGCTCGATCAATACAACCTTACATCAATTCCCAAAGTTACCTTAGTTATGTCGCACTTTGAAGTTGCACCACGTGTTAGACTGATTCCGTTGTTTTTCTTGTTCCCTTTCTCTCACTCGCTCGCTAGACATCTGTCAAACTGACATTCTGTCACTCTGGTTTAGTTTCTGTTGAGGTGAAGTATCATGTTTTGCTAGCTTGCGTCTACATTGCATGTAGGAAAAGCATATAATTGTTAAGTTTGCAAGTTTCCAATTGGTTTTTCACTGCAAAAGTTGGGTAGGATTGAGTTCTCATTTGTTTCATTTTAGATCAATTTATTGATTTTATTCATATGCTTGCTTGAGTCCATAGGGCAATATTACACTGGAGTTTAATTTTAAGGTATATTTGATGGACACACCGAAAATAATCAATTTATTTTGTGTTCGTATGAATAAGAAAGTTGGGTTAGATATGTCAAAATCTCTACCAATTATGATTTGAGTAAAGTGATTAGCGCCCAGAAAAGGATCCCATTTTGCAACCATCTGTTTATGTGTTTGTTTAAATAGTCAGATGTAATGCTATGTATGATTTACCGTAAGATTCACAATAGAATTAAATATTTTTAGAAGAAAGATTGCATTTAGTCGCAAACAATTGCAATTACAAACTACCGCAAATCCAGACACCCAGGTCCTTTTCTTCTTTGGTGTACTCCAGTTTTTTGTCGCCGAGCTTGTATGGATAGGAAAAGCCAAAGTGACGACCGATCTGAATTATCTTAGCCGTTTGCATATTCAATGACACCTTAATATAGGATGACCAGTTGTACAAAGCATTCATATCGTTTTGTAGCCAAATACAATCATCAGTATTGCTGATTCGCCTCCATACTTTTATATCGTCAGCAAACAGAACCAACTAACTCTCATTTGGTATTGGCAAATCATTCATATAGATTGGGAACACTATTGGTGCAAGCACTGACTCTTGTGGAACCCCGCTAGTGACATCGATTTTCTTCGATAATAGACCGTCCACACGAACTCTGATCTGTCTGATGCTAGGTAATCACGTATGAATTCATATAATCCTCAAAAATACTGTGTTTCATTAGTTTGTTCAATAGTAAATTATGATCAACACTGTCGAAAGCTTTAGAAATGTCCGGGTAGCACGCATGGATACAGCCCTCCACATATACAACCCTCCTCCAATCGTCTAAGCTTGTGAGCAAATTTGTTAGACAAGAGCGATTTATGCGAAATCCGTGTTGGACAACTGTCAAAACTTCGTTCGTTTCCAGATTTTGAACTATTTCTGTGGTTATTAATCACTCAAAAACTTTGGATACCGAAGACAGCAATGTCACCGGCCTGTAATTTTTAACTTCAGAACGGCAACCTTTTTTTGTAAATGGGTGTTGTTTTTCCCAGATTACACTCTTTTAACATCACATCATCTTCGAGAAAATTATTATACATGAAGGATAGAGGTTCAGAGAGCTGCGTGAAGAAAGAAAGAAAAATGGCTTTATCCGAGTATGACAGGTTTTGAGCAGCTTTGGTATTATCTCGTCTGGGTCCGGAGATTTCTTTACGTTTAATTGTCGTATGTGCTGCGCTACCACATTCGGAGCAATCAATGCTTCACGCAAAGTCGGTCGGTGGGTGTATGTTTGTGTTGATATTGCTTGAGTGACAGAATCGGAAATTGTATCGGGTTCTCGATTCGGATCTTGACCGATTTCGGTTCGAGCGGCATTCCCATTATTCGTATCAGTGGATACTTTCGCCTGTGTATGCATTTATGTTTTCTTGGTTGACCGTTATCCAATGAACACGATGAATGTCTTGTACTTTGAAACCGGGATCAGATATAATAATCCCTTTTGGGAACTTATGTTAAAGGCTTATCACGTGCTTCATGGCTCTGTTTAAAAGGGTCAATTTCAGCGGATTTGGATCCACGTCGTAGTATTTCGGAGATAGTGGTAGACGGAAAATATCGACCACAACTTCCTCGGAAACGTTAATAATTTCTGCCAGGTATCTCCACTGCTTTCGGTCGTGGCTAGCGCGTTCTTTAGTGAAAAAATCACCATTTGGCGGCCATGAATGACATGTCATTCAACATACAGAAATGTAAGATGCTCCATCTTGGCAAGAATATTCCTTGGACATATCGATTGGGAACTGAAAACCTAGCATGGTGCTCGTTAGAAAAAGATCTTGGAGTGTGGATTAGCGGTAACCTGAAGAGCACAGTGCACTGCCAGAATATATATCGACGGGCCAACAGATTGTTAGGTATCGTTCGAAGAATATTTGGAAGATTCTCTCTGGTAACGTTACCAAGGATAATGAAAGTCTACCTTCGCCCTACGATGGAGTATGCGGTCGAGGTCTGGGCTCCTTGGCTGCGAAAAGATATTGCTCTCTTTGATAAAATCAATCATAGCGCAACAAAGTTAGTGATGGGTCTTCGCAATGTTCCGTATACCGAAAGACTGCGACGTCTGGGTCTATGTGACTTTACCCAAAGAAGGATACGACGCGATATTTTTCTGACCTATAGAATTGTGTCTACCGGAGGACATCCACTAAAACACTTGCTTGATGTATGTGATGGAAAAGTGACACGCGGACATAACTTATCCCATTACATCCCAAGTTCCCGTATTGATTATCGGCGCATCACTTTTTATATTTCTTTGGAATACCCTACCCCAACATGTGGTGGACTCTCCTTGCCTGGCGATTTTTAAAGCGAAATTGGACTTGAACTTGCACACGAAGATCATTCGTGAGCCTTACATTTGATATTATCTATTGCTTTTATACTATTGTAATTTTGATGTTTTATTCATACCGTAATCCTGTGGTGCTGTTAAGCATTAACTTTTTTAACCATCAATAGTCTAGAGCTGCGGTGGCGCATGATTTTAATGTTTGTGTCGGGTTTATGTGTTCGTTACTTTGATATATGTGTTGGCTTCGGGAACTCACGTTAGTGGGGTAATTATCATCCACCTTTTTCCATGTTCTCCTTTGATCAGCGATAGCTTTCTTATTCGTCAATATTCAACTATCATTTATTGTTTTTTGAGTTCAGAGGACGCTGGTTTCGTGCAAGCTTCTAACAAAGAATCAAGCTTAAGTTCGATTTTTTTAAACATGACTTAATGGTGACAAATCGCTCCTCTAAACCTAGTCCCTGATTGGTTGTGTCCACAGTTGCTGGGTTGCAGAGGCCTCGTGAAGTCTGATTACACTTATCGCTTCCTTCGTTGAGGTCGTATCGCAGCTAGAATGGATTTTGTCAGAGCAGACATGACAGGTCACAGCACGTCCTCTCGCAGTTAGCCCTTTCGTACAGCTTTTGCACTTTTGTCGTATGACTTTCTGAGTCATCTTTTCTCTTTTATATGCGATCGTGTGTGTCTATGTGGCCAAATTAACGGGGCGAGAGAATAATTCGTGTGGCAATGTAATATCGATCGCTGGTTTTCGATGAGACGAAGTTGATGCGTGGACAAGTTAATTCAAAGTAATTCAAAGTTTTAATGTTCCGAAAAGTAAATACTTTACAGTAACCACAGATTAAAAATATAGAGAATTCATAAAAACAACACAAATGTTTTATACACATGGAAAGTCAGCACGTGTATTCAGGTGCAAGGTTGGGTTTGGTCAACATATACTTGTCAAGTTCAGCCTTGAACATGTTCAGGCTTGTTGCGCAAATGATATGTGGGGGCAGGGAGTTCCATAGAAAACAGACTCTGACAGCAAAGAAAAACCTTCGACAATTTGATCTGGAGTGTGGAATAATTAACTTGTATCCATGCGATCTGCTACCACGTGCTTCTTGCCGATGAAACAGGTGTTCAAGTGGGTGATCCACTGTATGCAGAATGTTGAACAGCAGGATCAAGTCACCCCTGAGACGACGGTACGAAAAGTCAAAGAGGTTTAGTGTTGCATCCGCTCCTCGTATGGCCTGTTGTATAGCCCGGTCACCAGTTTTGTAGCGCGGTGGTATACCCGTTGCAGCAAGGTCATGTCCTTTTGTAACCATGGGGGCCATGCTTGAACAGCATACTCCATTGTTGGTCTGATATAGGTGTTAATTATATGTGGGAGTATCTGCTTTGAGAAACGACCAAAGATCCTTCTGAGCAATGCTAAGATTTGGCAGCACTTTTTGTATACAACAGAACAGTGCCGTGAAGACTTCAGGTTACTGCTAATCCACACGCCCAGGTTCTTCTCTTCAGTAACCCATGAAAGTTGCTGAGATCCCAGAGAGTATGTGAATTCGAATGATTTACCGGCGTTCAACATTTTACATTTTTGGATGTTGAATGATAAGCAGTTCTGCAAGGACCAATTATGAAGTGCTTCGAGATCTTTTTGGAGAATTTGGCAATCTTCTATTGTACGTATGCTAGTCCAGACTTTGATGTCATCCGCAAATAAAATGATTTTGCTGCGTACGATTTCGGGTTTATCATTCGCGTACACGAAGAAGAGTATTGGCCCCAAGACTGAGCCTTGAGGTACGCCACTTGTAACTTCTACTGAGCTGGATAGTGCCCCATCAACTCTAACCCTTATAACTCTACCAGTCAAGTTATCCTTTATCCAGGCGAATAGTCGGCTGCATACCCCGAGCTGCTCTAATTTTTGTAGCAGTATGCTGTGGTTAACACGATCAAAAGCTTTAGACATGTCTAAGTAACAAGCATGGATAGGGCATCCATCGTCCACGGCTCCAGGCCAATTATCAAGAGTTATGAGAAGATTGGTGAGACAGGGTCAGATTTGCAAAGCTAGACAAAAGAGGATATCCCAGATGCTTAGCTTGATGATCAAGATACAATCTTGAGAGAAAGCTCAAAGTATCTATAATTTTCAGCTCTTTCGAGTGGATGCAAATTCAACGACATGCATCGAAGGTTGTTAAATTTTGCAGGCGTGGATGTTACGCGTAAATTTATCCCAAATTGGAAAATCCAACGCATATCCTTCCGTAGAGCAAAGATGGTATAATCCGATAGATCTTGACGAGACGATTACAAAATTATTTAAATTATCCGTGTATGACTTGGAAACAAGTATTAGTTCGCGAAGGGGTCAGCCTAATATTATTCCGGCCGTTGAGTTATTGAAATCCAAGGAATTAATCAACTATTGGTGCTTCAGAACAATCTTAGGAGTCCGAAATACTGGCCGAGTCTCTAGCGCTGTAGTTCAGATGTGATGCAACAGAATTAATCCGCCTTATGTTCACATCAAACAGCGACGAAGCATGCAGTGGTTTGGTCACGTTCACTGAACATGTCCTCGACATTAAGCTCGCTCATTTTGGGCGTCGGCGACAAGGCGGCCAACTGTGAAATCATAAACTGCAAATCAATTCGAAAAACGTGTTTGCTAGTTTCATTCAGAATTGTGATGGAACTACAAGCAACAACATTAATACCACCTCGCTAACTCCATCAAAATAATTTAAACATCTTTAGGAAGAAATCTTTTAGGTATTTCAACCCAGTTTTGTCTCTCGGACGAATCTCTAGTTATTTTTTTCAAAAGAAAAAAACGTGCTGATTTGCATGATCTTAACTGACCTTGCAGCTTTCAGTATTGTTTAAAGCACAATTTTTGCACTTTTGTGCTGGGCAGCTAACTAGCATGTCATTAACAATAACTTCATAACATGCTAGATATTTGTCATTAGTAAGCAGCCGGTAGTTTCAAGATAAAATTTACCACAGGGCTTGCTCCGACAATACGCAACCACTTTAACATCATTCCAACGTTCATGCTTCTTGTAAACAAGCTTTTATTTCCCCATGATTAATTAAACCTACAAATGACAGGTTGTAAAAGTAATTGTTATTAGTCAGGTTCAAAAGCAAAGGGTTGTAGTCAGTTTTAAAACGACCGTGTTATTTTTGACATTTTCGATTCCGCAATAGTTTGAATACTCTTATTGCTGTAAAAAGAACGGAGGGAAATAGAACAAACTACATAGCAGGCGCAAGATCATACAAAGCACTTGCTAACTAAAATGAAATTCTATCTACTTGATTTTCGGTTCCTTTTAGGTTTAAAAAACACGAAATCTTTTGAAACTGTGGTTTATGATATTGTACTATTATTTGACCAGTCAGAAAAAGTGTTTTGCGTAGTTATTAGAATAAGAAATCATTATTGAGGACTATTAAATTTACATTTTGTAATTTTTCGGATGTGTCCATTTTCTTCCGAGACTGGCGTAATGAACAGTGTTTACCATATCTGTATTATCCGCTTCCCTGATGTGGTGAAACAAAGGACATTTTTAATTTTTATGGATATGGATAATCTGCTCTTACACAACAGCGACAGTGCTTATTGAGTACTTTTTCATTTTTATTTCAACATTTTCCACTATTTATCTAAAAACTAGTCGATGGCATTCGCATCACTCGAGCAAAAGCTTAGAAAATCGTCGTTTTAAGGATTTTAATGGTTAAAAAGTTAATACTTTTCAAAACCAAAGGATTACTGTATGAATGGAAATGTGAAAAATATAATCGTATAAAAAGAATAGAGAATATCAAACGTAAGGCTCACGAATGATATTCTTTTGCATGTGGAAGTCCAATTTCGCTTCAAACACCGCCAGGCAAAGAGAGTCCACCACATGTTTGGGTAGGGAATTCCAGAGAAAACATGGAGTCGACAATCAATACGGGAACTTGGGACGTAAAGTGATAAAATATGTCCACGTGTCACTTTCCCATCACACAGATCAATCAAGTGTTTTAGTGTATGTCCGTCAGTAGACACAATTCTATAAATCAGAACTATATCGCGCTGTATCCTCCTTTGGGTAAAGTCACATAGACCCAGAGGTCGCAATCTCTCGGTGTACGGAACATTGCAAAGACCCATCACTAACTTTGTTGCTCTGCGATAAATTTTATCATATATATATATATATATATATATATGTGTGTGTGTGTGTGCTATGTCTGTGTTGCGGAGCTAAATACTTTCACGATGTCGATACTTTTGAAAGCAATACAAAATCGAATGCCTAGTTTAGATTTGAGCCTTCGACATGTGGAGTAAATATTGGTAAAACAAATTGCTGGGTAAAATTTACCACCATGCAGCGAAGCTAGTTGAGGGGATGCTGCAAATCCCATGCCGAAAGCGAATGGCCATGCTGCGATTGACCGATTCTACACAAAGTAGAGTAAGGGACGACATGATCCTCACATATAAAATAATGCGGATGGAAAATCACCCTCTCCGCGATTTGATAAAAGTTAGTTCCATTGAGAATACACGGAGTTATTCGAGTTGACTCGTTATACAGCAATCAAGACTAAACTGTATACATCATTTCTTCTCGGTGCGTATTTGCTTTCTGTGGAATTCAATATTACAGAATATTGTATACTTTCATACCATCCTTGATTTCAAATCGAAACGGGATGCTTATATCATAAAGCACTCCACTATCGGCCCTTTATATTGACCCTATATGAACCCACACAAACCAAACACCTCAATTGCATTTTGATTGCATCCTCTGTATTTTTATAGCCATCGTCCAATGATATATGTTTGTTTTTTTCAACATAAAATCTTGATTATTGATTCTTTAATCAACTAGGTCATGTTTTCGCATATCTTCCTTGGGTCTATACCCGCTGATTTTGATTTAAAATTTGATTTTTTTGAAATGGATTTGCTGAGCCCTTCCTCGTTTCTTTTAAGTTGAGGAGTTACTGATCCCGGCGAACAATTTTCAGTTTTATTCAACATTTGCGCGGTTATCTGGGCAAATGTTGGCCTGTTTGGATATGATGGAGTTTTTGTCGGCTCTTTTCAGTATCCTCTAAGTCTGGCAACAATGTTACCTTTATGACGTTTTTGTATACTGGATTCTAGTTCTTTCAGACGCATCTCAATTTCATTCTGATGAGCTTTCGCTTTCGAGGATGTAACGGTTGGTTTTGCCTTGCAAACATGACAAACGTAACAAACACCTGGACAAATATCTCCATTAATATTCACTACCTAATCCGAGATCGGCGATTTTTCGGATTTTGCATGCAATTATGACAAACAAGCGTAACACATGACATACCTCGCCTTAAGATTAACCACCTTCTGGCAAACCGTACAGATGCAGACAGATGCGCTTTGTTTTCTTTTCGTAGTCATCTGGTCAGTGTTGTGAGCTGCACTGTTCAGTTGTGTGTGTAGAGTCAGTGGTTATGTTGAGCGATCGATGATGGATATCGTGAGTGCGAAAAAAAGCGGTGATCAACAATAAGAGAAAAAATCATAATTAAATCCTGAAAGGCGCTTCGGTAGTTGATCGCACGATGATGAAAATATAACCAGTCGATGACAAATAATAAGATCTTTTCGGTGACGTTAATCCCTTCAAGGACTTAAAGAGTATTAACAGCATTGCATGCGTAGATCCAATAAGGGAAATCATGAGAAATCCGAATTTGTTCGCAATATGGAATGCCGCTACGAGAGTGGGATATCCAGCATGCTGGTCGAGGGGATTCCAACAATATATCCAACCATATATTCCAGCAATATATACTTGTACATCTAAGTGTAAAAGCAGTACATCCTGATAATCAGGAGCTCAAAATAATGCGACTGCATGCCACGTAAAGTCGTTTACCCAAAGGAAATTCATTCTAGAATAATCGCTTCGAAACGTTGGGCTGAAGCATGAAACATGTTTTAGCTTCCTTATTTCAAAACCAATATTTGATATTGTCCAAATTTTAATAGTGCAGTAATACATGCCAAATTATCATTTCAGTTTTCATTAGTGAGGCTAATGATTTTGGTGTGTTTTGTTCCATTCCCAACAAAAGCTTTCCATGTAGGTCCTATGGTGATGCTGGTTGAAAAGCATGCAATTCAGGATATTTATGGGGTAGTTATTTAACAATGAGTAAAACACAGAAAGACATCAGTACTGCTTGCTGCTCACTGAGTTTGAATGAATTAATGCTGATTTATTACTTTGAAACACGGTATTCTTTATAAAATACGATGGTAAAAGTGATAATAACCGACGGATTAGCGTGATGAAAAAACTGAAGCTCGAACCATCGAAAAATTAACGATCCATTAACGATCCATTCTGGAATGTTCATCACATATATCCACCATGAATGTTAATGTCAGAACAATTTCGCGATAACAATGGCTTTCAAATTCGACATACCAGTAAAACCACAGTTCAATTCATCTTATTAATTAACTAAATCTAGTTATCTATTTGTCTATCAATCTACCTACCTACCTATCTATCCAACTATCTATCTATGTATTTCTAATCCTAACGACCGGTGCTGCTGAAGGCGAGCGGAACGAAGAAAGCAGCCTGAACCTAATCTCAACAACAACTGGTCGACTGCAAATATTTGACTGCATCACATAAATTCACACTGCAATAAGGTACACACAATCGATCACGATACCTTGGGTGAAATTTATTCAAAATTTCCAATATTTCTAACGACCTTTTCTAATTATCACAAACATCGTTGTGCACTACGACGAGAAAAATTTCTGCTCGCACATTGGACAAGTGTCATCCGATAGACAGACAGCAATAGACCAGACAAGTTGTTCGAAGGTTATATAACAAAGGAAGGCGGATCTTTCGGTATTAGCCAAAGGCATGCCCCCTGATTGTGAGAGTACCACCTTTATACATTAATAAAACATGTATTTACACTTCGTTGTGCTGACTGTTATCATTTGCTTAGATATGACCTTGTCACAGGCATTAGTCTACGCCTCACAACCGATGGCAGTCATCACCGCAGGAAACGGCAAAACGAATAAGCAATCTGCAACGCTAGACACAAATGCGGATTATTCTAGAAAAGTCAACGTTCGGGTCAGTGATATTCTCACTCGACAACAAGCGGCAGAGGCTGCAACTTTTGGGTTCAAGTCGTTCGTGCAACTTCCTGAAAAGGCTGCAAAAAACATTGCGCAAAATAACAGAGAATCAACGTTGCCTCGTGCACAAATATTTGTGCGACCACAAAATTCCCCACCTGCAAACGCGTTAACAGTTCCACTGGTCAGCGGGCACAATGTTCTCAGGGACGATCGTTCGTGGCCACCGGAACACTCACAGGATTTCACCAAGGTTAGTGTTCGAGTTATGGGTCAAAAGCTGGACACAAAAGCTTTGTTGCACTTAACACCCAGCTCCGACCCGGCTTCCATTAAAAAATTGAAGAAAATACTCGGTTCGGAATTTCAAACAGAATGGATGTCAGTAGACACGCCAGAAAAATCTTCCGGAAAAATTACACGTTCGGTAGTCCACACAATCCCAAAAATTGAAGAAAATCTTCAAGAGGCTGTGGAAAGATTGAATTTTACGATTTTTCGACAGTCGCTGACGTCCGAACATCCGACGCCGGTAACAATGTCCGCAGAACAAGTTACGTTTCTCAAAGATTGGCTTCTTCAGCGAGCAAGCTGTAAAATGGAATTTATTTGGGAGGATTTGGGGTCCCTTTTTTGGCCCAGATGGATCAGGCGTGGGATTTGCATCAACTCAAATCCGTGCTCTTGGCCACCAGGAATGAAATGTCGCCCAAGTGGATCGAAATCTTTGAAACTTTTGCGTTGGGTAAGTGTTCGCTTTGTAGCCTTGATACTAAGATGTTTACCAATCGAAAACAATTTATTTTCATTGCCCTAAATGCACACTTTTAACAACGCAAGGATGATAATTCTCGTTTCATTTGAGCATCATCGTTCTACTCTCAATCGCGAAAGTTAATAAAATAAAGCTAAATTTAATCGGAAAAGAGTAGAAAATTGCAATAAATTTGTATTTGAAACTTTATTGGTTTAAGTGACAAAAAATAAAGTTCATTGTGAATTGGTTATATATTTATGGTCATAAGCGAGTTATTCCTTTCTGTGGAACACCCTACCTAAGGCAGGACACTCCACAACCGACCTCGTGCTGTTCGCACAAGACACGATTTTAAAACGTGAAAAAATTCCCACATTACAAACAAATAATTTATTCATCTAACAGAGTTACACTGACTACAATTTTTGTTACACTGTTCTACAGTTTGATGATTTGCTAAAATAGTTCAAACTATTTTGAAGTCAGTGATAATAGTTACACAGTTTTAAAATTCGAGGTCGTTATTTGCCAAGAATAGCACGCGACACATTGTCGATCGATTTATTTTGTGAACTTTAATTAGATTACAAAACATACAACTTTGATGGACTTGTAAGAAGTGTTCATTTCTTATGCCATCTGCACTTATGCGGACATTATCATCCAACATTTGGTTTGCAGAATATGATCAATTGAACCAGTTGGTATGAAGGTATATTTGCTTTGCTATTTGCCTCGTTCTTATTAACTCCTTAAAAAAGCGTTCGTCCGCATAAAATCAGACATTACTAATAATATAATATTTTGTATGAGTGTCTATTAAATCGGGCAAATAAATTAAACTTTGGTTTCAGTTTGTTAAAAATTCTGTATTTCTCACTTAGATGTTGAAATCCGCATTTAAACACATTTCAGTCGTAATTATTCAATCGCTGCTCTCAAAAATGTATCAAACGTCCATTTGAAAGCGGTTACTTCTTTTAACATGATGTTCGCAGGAGCTCTTAAGCCATTCGGATGTGCATTATGCCTTTTTGCTAATTCGGTGGCGAGAAATTTCAAATTTCTAAGTCTGCAAGACGAGAGCATATTTCTGTTTAAGCAATTAAAACTGATAGTCGATCTACTTGTGGAATAGAATGTGGTTTGTTTTGCTTATCACCCAAATTTGTTTAAAATTATGTGCGTTTCAAAGTATAGTGTTGCTCACATCAATTTTTCGTATTGTTTGCGCTTGAGGTGAGGTGATTGACCAAAATATTCCCTTCTATTGATGCATAGTTTTGAGTGCTTCGGGGGCAACAAATGGATGAAACACGAAACATGTCGCCATAATTGCCGAAGGGGATCGCATTTAACATACGAAATTCTCCATCTGTTTACTAGCCACCCGGTCATTGTTGCCATACAGTTTCTATACGCTAGGACGAGGAGCATTTCTGTTCTACGCAGTTTAACTCAGTGTGGATTTCCGCAATAATGAATCGATTGAACAATTTGCTCGTTTATTTATCAAATCTGTGGCGTTACTTCAAATGTAGATTTGTATTCATGTATTCGCACTTCTATTGTATTTCTGCTTAAGTCGATCACTGGATGAAACGCAAATAGTAGATAAGGAAAAACATTTAATAGAAATTTTGGCTTTAATTTGTAACGATTCATTTTATAAATTAACGAGTCATGAAAAGTACTTGTCGCTCCCGAATGAAATCTCGAATAACAAGGAAACTTGAATTTTGGAAAAATTTAGTATGTAACCAAACATCGAGAAATCCTTTCCAAAGAAACTCGGTTGCTGAATTGAACATCCGTCCTTTTATACTATTATATTTTTCACATTTTAATTCATAATGTAATCCTATGGTGTTGTAAAGTATTAACTTTTTGACCATAAATCCTTGAAACCTTGAGATCATCCGTTTGAGGAACAAATTTCTGCTGAATAAATTCGTTTAAAATTTTTTATTCATCAATTCACCCAGTGAATACAGTAGACAATTACTAGAAGGTTTCAACACGGTAGCTAAATTATCTTCGATTTAGAAACTGTTAGTGATTTTAACTGATTATTAACCAACACAAAACCTAAACAAGACTATCATTCTAAAAGAAGTTCGGATGCATGTCAGATTTAGACTGTATTTTTGCGTGCTTATTCAATTCAATTCAATTCAGTTTTATTGATATAAAATGCATATAGTTTTACAAAAACAAACACATAATAATATGGAAACTACGAATAATATAACAAGCAAAACGGGATTTGGCTGCTTACTGGGCGATTCAAGAATCAGGTAAAAATCCAAAGGAAGAAATAGTTTTCGATTGGTGGGATGACAAATATACGTGCATGGGGTCAAGATTTGTAGTTTTCTTTGATACACGGGTTAAGTGTCAAAAGGCATCAAGACTTCTCTTGAACATCTGTTGACTTGGTGAGCTTACAACATAATCGGGTAGTTTGTTCAAAGTAAAAGAAAATCGCAGGGAAAAATGTCTTCTACAGTTGAGCCACGAGTGAGGGACAGTTAGAATAAATGTGTGAGCTCTTGTCTTGTGCGATCCTCGTAGATTAAATCAGCATTGTACAGGGTGATTTGCGGTATTCAAAATATTGTAAACCAAAATCAAATATCCCTGGAGTCGACGACGTGGATAATCGAATAAATTCAGGGTTTTGATTCCCTCATTGTGTGGTTTCCGCCTGAGTCCGGTGACAAGTTTGGTAGCCCTATGGTATATACTTTGCAAAGTCGCAACATCTTTTTAAGCCACGGCGACCATGCATGAACTGCTTGTTCCATCGTGGGTGTGATATACGTATTTATAATGCGATGAATTGTCTGTTATGAGAACCTACCGAATATTCTCTCAAAGAGTGACAATGTCTGTGCTATTTTGCGATAGACGGAGTAGCAGTGGCTCGACATCCCTAGGGTGTTACTAATTAACACACCTAAGTCCTTTTGTGCTCTTTTCCACGAGAGGCTGTGTGCACCAAGGAAATATTTGAACTCCGCATATTTTCTAAGGAAATCAAAAATTTGGCGATTTTTAGGGACCAAACTTGGAGGGTGTCCAGATCCTTCTGGAGCAGTTCGCTGTCTTCCGGCTTATTTATCCTCGATCACACATTTATATTGTCCGCGAACAGTACGATATTACAAACAAGGTTATACTTGTATGCCAGCTCAGACACGGAATCACAAAGTGATTCATGGTCAAGCACTCGAGGCGCCTATGGATGACCAAAGTAATGTGTTGCTCACATCCCAATCCCTTACACACCACTACCGGTTTCAGGCTGTTTGCCATCGTCAGGTGGAGACAGTAAGATCAGGTTCAGTGGGCCTTAAAACAGTGGATTAGAGGTAAACAAGGTTATAGTTGTATGCCAACTGTTATATAGGGTTCGTACAACGAACCACGATGATCAGACACGGAATCACAAAGTGATTCTTGGTCAAGCACTCGAGGCGCTTATGGATGACCGAGGTAATGTGTTGCTCACATCCCCATCCCGTACACACCACTACCGGTTTCAGGCTGTTTGCCATCGTCAGGTGGAGACAGTAAGATCAGGTTCAGTGAGCCTTGAAACAGTGGATTAAAGGTAAACAAGGTTATAGTTGTATGCCAACTGTATGCCAAATGTAGCGATTGAAGTAAAGTTGCAGTTTACCACAAGCAGTGATAGCACACACCAAATGAGAACTCCGGAAATCGGAATACAAAGGTGTATGAGATGATGCACGCGGTACAATAGAATGTCGTAGTTAAGTCCTGTGGTTGATGCGCAGCTGGGTCGCTGGATGATTGTTCACAGGTCCTTGTCTGGATGCGCAGCCGGATGACTGGAAGGCGATGGCTGCCGTGCGGCAGCTAGCGGCGGCCAAAGGGGAAACGAACTCCGACGAGCGCGGGGTAGAGTCTGACAAAACAAAGGGATTGAGAATCAACATATTATAAAATAGAATAACCAGCATTATCATTCTTATTCACGATAGGAACGTAGAAAGAGTTTGACATCCTTTTCTACGTGTTGTGCGATATGAAAGCGAACGACAATATTGGTGCAAAATACAAAAGATACATAAGAAATGACGCTTCGTTACTCCACCCCCTTCAGTTTCTGCACTGTCCTCAGTGCAAGAGATGTAAAAAATTGGAAAATGTGCAGAAAACATCGGAGAAAAAACAAAATAAAATAATCGAGAGGTGGGAATGTATCCAGCGCCATATCTTGATAATGAAAACATCTTCAGACGGCACGTAGAGGAACGACCACCCTCGTCACCAAGGCTCACTGAACCTGATCTTACTGTCTCCACCTGACGATGGCAAACAGCCTGAAACCGGTAGTGGTTTGTAAGGGATGGGGATGTGAGCAACACATTACTTTAGTACGATATTACATTTGAAGATGTCATTGGCACAAAGTGCAAAGATGATTGGTCCGAGGACGGATCACTGAGGCACTCCACTTGTTACGGCTACCGACTTCGATAAATCACCGACAAAGAGACTTGAACAAGCCTATCAGTCAGGTAATTGTTTAACAGGTTAATAGTCTGCCAGTGATACCACAACGTTCCAGCTTCTGCAAGAGAATACTGTGGTTTACGCGGTCAAATGCTTTCGACATATCGAGGTAACATACATGAAAGGTATCCCCAACATCTACTGCTCGAGTCCAATCGTCAAGGGTAAGGATAAGGTTAGTAAGACAGGAGTATCCCTTTCTAAAACGGTGATGCGCTTCCGAAAATAGCTTATTTTCTCCAAGGTATTTACTCAGGTTTTCGCTTGGATCCTTTAGAGCACCTGGAATACGGCGGACAACAAGGTAACAAGTTTATAATTTGCGGGCTCTGAACGAGCCTTTAAAAATCATGGAGATTATACCGAATTTCCATTCCGTCGGTATGACACTTTGGGAAAGAGATTCGCAGAATAACTGAGTCAGAGTTCCGTATGAAATTTGTGCACAATACTTCAGTATATTTGGGGTAATTTTATTATAACCAAGGGATTTTCTGGGATTCAACGATAGTAGAGCTCCCAGCACCTCTTCCTTGTTAATGGTTATTGTGTCCAATGGTAGAGAATGCGTTATTTCTGGATCCAGTTGTATATCCATGCTTTCCATCGGAGAAAATACTGTAGCATAATAATTTACTAGAACATCCTGTGGTTTACCAGCGATGGTTTCTCCAAGCCATATCTCGCATTTTAATCCATTTCCGAGTGTGATTGCGGATTTTGAATCTGAATGCATTTCCAAACTATTTAGGTGCGAATGCGAAGTTAGAGTTTTTTCCAGTAAATCTTGGTCAAAATGCTGAAACACTACTCTTTTACTCTGATGCCTTCAATTTGCCAATCGTTAATCAAACTTAGGGCGCTTGAAAATTTAGATATGAATACCTTTTTGATGATTTTTGTTGTATCGCTTGTTAGATCTGCTCGAGATAGGTAGTCGAACTTCAATATTAAATGGTCGTTCGAACCTGGCGCACAATCGCATGTAATTTATTCGACAGAGTATTCTTCAGTTGTCAAGATCAGATCGAGCATTGAAGGCATATCTTTCCATCGGTATCTTGTATCGCTTTCTACGTGATAATGAAATGGAATTTTTTCAAAGAGCTGCTGGAAAATGACAGTAGTGGAGTTCTGAGAAATTTTGTTACTCTTCAGCATGTTATGCAGAATTATGTCTTCCATGGTCAAGATTCTGGTATGATATTTCAAGGCAATCAAGCGTAGCTGCTGGTGGACGATAAATTACACCGATTGTGCGATCTTCGTCTGTAGTCGTTGTCAACAAGCATCATAACGTGTCCTGAATCACTATTCGGATTCCGTGAGTTCTCTGAATTTGTGTCTCTAATAATAATAGTGTCACACCTCCTACACATGATGCACGGTGTCAGCAGCATGCCAGCAATCTCTAACTTAAAATCGTGAATTTCTGGGTTAAGACAAGTCTCTGTAATGGCAATTGACTGAGGTCGTTTTATCTCACACCTAAAGACAAGTTCAGCAAATTTGTTAATCAAGCATTGGGCAATGGTATAGAGGCATCTCAGAACAGATTTGGTAAGTAAAGATGGATGGTGTCGTGTGATGACATAATCTGAGACAACCTTCATTGTTGCGCTGACTATGGAAGAGTCCACATTTCTCTGTTATTTGACGAGTTCAGTAGCATATCATACCAGTCTTTCCAGGTTGAGATTCGCAAATCGAATTAACTTTTTGACCAAAATAGATTGCTCAATCTGGCTTCAGTCTACAACCAAGAATCATTTGAGATGTCTTTGAGCTCGATTTCTGATAGTGTGTCCCAGCTGAAGATTCATTTCTTGGTTCAGCTGATGGGGATTCAATAATACGGACATTATTGGATGTAGAGTGGGCTGCATTTATATCAGTATTTCTGTAATCGCTAAGGATTACACCATTTGGGACTTTTTGTTTCCAGCATTTCCAGTAAGAACATACAGTACGAACCATAGTACACATCAGGAAGTTTATTTTTAGTGAACCTGGCCCATTTCCTTTGTAAGGCAGTCTAAAAATTAACAACGAGGACGGCCTTTTCAACACGAATAGTATCAGACAAAATACTCCATTGCATTTAGTCATGCTCAGCTCGCTCGTTAGCCTCGGGATTGTCTGTCAGCTCTGGAATTCCGAGGATGATGAGATTGCAATTTGATGTCTTTCTTGTGTCGCCTTCCTCATGAAATACCGGCATTAATACAAGTACAAAAGTAGGTAAGAATTTAGTAGAACGTTTTCCAGGTTGCGCTCATTTTCTAAGTTATCCCTCAACATTCTGGGTTTATCCTGATGAGGCTAATCACGCATTCTAAGTAAACGAGTCAATGCTAACGGCACTACAGTTGAAGAATCAAGATTTTTTGGTTGAAAAAAGCAATCGCTTTACATTTACCATTGGATGACATCAATAAAAGTACAGATGATGCAATCAAATTTTTTTGAGGTGTTTGGTTTGTGTGGGTTCATATGGGGTCAATATACAGGACCGATAGTGGAGTGCTCTTTGATATAAGCATACAGTTTTGATTTGAAATCAATAATTGTAGGAGCGTTCACAATATCCTGTGATAGTGAATTCCACAGAAAGCAAATACGCAGTGAGAAGAAATGACGTCCAAAATAGAACTCAGAAATCTGAACTCAGAAAATTTTATGGTTGAAAAAGCATTATGCCTAACAATAACCATAGGATGACAAGGTATATGGAATATATAAAAAATATATAAAATATCTCAAAAATCACTATGGACACTCGCATACCGCATGGTTCGTCATAAACTCATCGAGTTTGAAAGCGAAAACCTCAACAGATTCTGATCGTGTGATTTCTTCAGGCAAATAGTTCCAAGTGAAACAAATTCTTACCGAGAAAGAATTACGACGTATATCCAATCGAGAATGTGTTCGAATCGTTTCGAGTAAGGTCATTGGGCTTTAACAAGTGTTTAAGTGGATGGTTTACAGAATGTAGGATTTTGAAGGTCAACATAAGGTCACTACGTATTCGTCGTTGGGTAAAATCGTGTGGGTTCCGTTTTAACATTTGCTCTTTGAATTGCAAATTTCTCTACTGGGAGACCAACTTTTTAGCACTATGATAAATCCTGTCGAGTAGTTCGATATCTTTCCTCAGCCATCGTTCCCAGTCTTGGATGGAATATTCCATAACAGGACGTATATACGTGTTAATTACCCGGGGTAGGGTTTCGGGCGTAAAAATCCTTAATATTATTTTGATAAGACTCAAGATACGGCAAGATTTATTGTACACCATCCGGCAATGATGTCAAGGCTTAAGGTTAAACGAAACCTAGATACCAAGATCTTTATCCATGGTGGTCCAGACGAGATATTGCGTGCCAAGCTGATACGTGTGGTGCAGAGATTTTTCAAGCTGCAGCATTTTACATTTCGCAGGGTTAAATGGTAACTCATTTAACTGGGACCAACGAAATAAGGTGCACAGATCCCGTTGTAATGCCTTACACTCATTAACAGACCTGACACGATTCCCTATTTTAATATCATCTGCAAATAGTATCAAGTTGCATCCAATATTCTCTACTATATCGTTCATATACACCAAGAATAGAAGAGGTCCAAGCACCGAGCCTTGCGGAACTCCAATCGTGACGTCTATTTTTCTATATAAGGTGCTGCAAACGCGAACTTGAACGTATCTATCAGTAAGATAGTCCCTTATCCAATTCAGCAATATTCCCGTTATTCGATAGGATTCGAGCTTTTTAGTTAAGATGCCATGTATGACTTTATCGAAATCTTTGGAAATATCGATGTAGCAAGCATCTACAGCCTCACCTTCGTCTAGTGCCTTGGTCCAATTCTCGAACGTTGTAAGAAGGTTAGATAAACAGTAACGATCTCTTTGAAAACCATGTTGTGCTGCTGTCAAATATTTTGGTTTTCAAAATGCTCTCTTATGTGCACAGTCACAATGAGTTCCATTAATTTAGAGATCACCGGAAGTAACGTTACCGGTCTGTAGTTTGCTCCATCAGAACTGCTACCGCCTTTATAAATAGGAGTTATCATCCCTGCTTTCCAGGGCGGTGGTATTTTTTCATCAGTTAAGCTGCGATTGAATATACGAGTGAGAGGAGCAGTCAAAGCAACGCGACAACTGTGGAGTATTGCGGGGGTAATTTTGTCTGCGCCAGGGGACTTCTTTTCGTTTAGTTGACAAAGTTCCCGCCCAACCATCTATCCGTTAATAGTCATTTAACTTAGTAATTCGAAATGTGGCGAACTTGGTGAAACTTGATATGAGATACAACGCTTGGGATTGAAGACAAATGAGTCAAACGTTGCTAAAGCATCGGCGGTATCTTGGGCAGTGTGGGTCAATCCATTAATTGTTAGTACATAGAATACACCTAGTTTGATTTTTGATCGTTCATTTACTATCTTGTAGAGGAGCTTAGGATTCTTTTCCATTCTCTTAAGCAAGTTCCATTGGAATTGCATGCGATCTTCTCTTACAAGAGTCGTGACGTGATTCCGTATCTTACAAAATCGCTTCCAAGTTGCTCCCGTACCAAACTTTTTGTGAGTTACATAAGACTCTCGCTTAACAGCTAAACATTTCTTCGTTCTACTCCGAATAACAAACTGGTTGTTGTAGCTGCATTTGTGTGGTTCAAAAATCGAGTTTTCATAAATCTTCAAATTCAGATAATTTAGAAACGAATTGTAATATGAGCCAGAATTTATTGAATCAAACTCATGAGTGTGTGCATCCCGGAGACTGATATTTAAGGATTCAAATTGTATTTTCCTTATGACTTTCGTCTGTTCGCTCAATCGTTCCGCATTACATACATAAACAAAAGCACCGCATGATCACTCTTTCCCAGTGATGCCAGGTATTGTATATCCTCTACCGCGGTTGCCCCAGGCGTTAAGACAAGGTCAAGGGTTGAAGGTTGGTTAAGACCCCGCCAGCGAGTTTGCTGGTTAACGTGATTGTGCAGTGAAGCAATTTCTATAACCTCCTTGAATTTATGTTCAAACGAATGCAGGGAGTGCTCACCTCTAGAAAACAGATGCGGGAGATTAAAATCGCCAATGATCAGCAATTGCGTAGTCTGGCATCTTGCGATGACTATTCGGTTTCAAGTTATTAGTAATTTAGATACAGTGATACTTCTCCGCGCTTGTTTAAGTCAAGTTTTCATGAACAATATTATATGTATGCTCGTATTGCCGGTCAAATTGTAACATTTTCGATTTACGTATGTTGAAAAGCATCTGATTTCGTTGAGCATCAAACAATCTTCACTAGATTTGATTTACTTCCATATTTTTATGTCATCAACAAAATTACCATCTTGCATCATACCATCTGTTTCGGAGAAACCAATGATGCGTTGATGATAAAAGCCCCTTAGTTTCAAGGTGACCCACTTTGTCACTTTGTCTGGGATTACATGTTCAATTTGCATTAGGTGGCAAAGTTCAGACCATTTCTCGAGGTCGCGTTTCTGTTTGCTATCAAACAGGCTTTCGTGAGACTCGCTAACGTTCGCATGGGGAATTCTTTTTGCGTATCGAATAGTCAGACTTTTTATAATTTAAATCATTCTTGGCTTGACTTTGTGAGTCGGCTACAGCAGCTTTAGATGCACGAATTGCCTATGGCCATGGTCGTTTTTTTAGATGATTCCAAAACGGGATAAACCCTGTTTTTTTATTTTTGTCACACCAATAACCTTAGTCTCAGATTTATTCAATGGTAATTCCGAAATCATTGTATTGATAAGATGGTTTACCTCAGTTATCACTTGCGTACTCACATGATTTACCAACATCTCCTCTACATCCTCAACTTCTTTTAAAATGGCGATCAATTTAGTACCTACTATTAAACCTGAGATAACTCAAAAATATTCTCGATGTATCCTTATATTTTTATCAATGTAAGACTCGAAGATATTCACATTCATGACAATTAAACATATTCAAATTTAATTCAGAATTCATGTATTAATTTGCTTTGTTTAATTCTTTTAATATATATATATATATATATATATATATATATATATATATATATATATATATATATATATATATATATATATGAATACAATGAATGTAATATTTCCTTTGGATTTGTTAAAATTACCCTGTGTTTCATAATCTTTCAATGGTTATTATTTTCATGACGTTATACGCAAACGTAATGATTTGGGAAAAAAGTTAGTGGCAGAATTGTTTGACAGCTCTTGCGTGCCAATCATATCATCGATCATCAAACACTAACTGACATTGTCATTCCTTTTTATGTAAATGCCATGTTTCACCTGTGATTTGAGTTGTTGCATATAACATTTTTGAATTCAGTTCAAATGTAGGTGATGTGTAAAACACTCATCAAAAAGGAGTGTGAAGAATCGTTGACTCCTTCTGGAATAGATAGGCGTTCTTTCGTTGAAATTGAAATCACCGTTTGGTATCGAATAATATTAAAAATGAGAGACATTTTTGTTATGTTTATTTCGCCTAATTTCACGTAATTAAGCTGTGCAGTTTCAGCGTTGCAGTACAATTAAGAACACTAGGCAAGCTTTTGCTTTTGCACATGAAAATGCTGCCCAAATCAGTTTCCTTGTGGTAATTTTTAGTTTTTAATTGATCAGTTTAAATTTATCAACTTGTCATATTGACACATCCCGAAGTTTCATCGCATCCTTTAAAATGCCAGTTTGACGCTCAGTAAACCTAGTCAATGGAGATGAATGTAAGATTGGCATCATCTACTGCTCGCCATCATCCGAAAGTTCATTTAATGATAAACTAATCGAATCCTTGCAATACATCACAAATAAATTCTTACGAAAAATACAATTTCAATCTTTAAATATCAATCTCCGTGATGCACACACTCAAGAATTTGATTGAATGGATTCTGGCTCATATTACAAGACATTTTTAAATTATTTGAATTCTAAGATTGACGAAAACTCGAGTTTTATACCACACATATGCAATCACAAATACTAGTTTGTTATTCGGAATAGAACTAAGAACTGTTTAGCTATACAGAGAGAGTTTCGGGCAATCCATAAGAATTTTGGTACGGAAGCAGCTTGGAAGCGATTATGTAAGATACGGAATCATGTCACAACTATGGTAAGAGAAGCTCGCATGCAGTTCCAATGGAACTTGCTTAGGAGAATGGAAAAGAATCCTAAGCTTCTCTACGAGATAATAAACGAGCGATCAAGTATCAAACCAGGCGTATTCTCTGTACAAACCCCTAATGGATTGACTCACTCTGCCCAAGATACCGCCGATACTTTAGCAACGTTTAACTCACTTGTCTTCAATCATAAGCTTTGTATCCCTTATCAAGTTTTAACAAATTCGCTAACTTTGCGAAGTGACTGTCAATGAATGCACTATTGGGCGGGAAATTTGTCGACTAAATGAAAAGAAGTCACCAGCGCAGACAAAATTACCCCCGCCACATTTCGCTTTGATTGCTCCTCTCACGCGCTCATTCAATCAAAGCCTACATAAACAAAAATATACCACCGCAATGGAAAGTTGGAATGATAACTTCTATTTATAAAGGCGGTATCCGTTCAGACAGCAAACTATAGACCGGTAACGCTACTTCCGGTGATATCTAAATTAATGGAAAACATTGTGACCGCTCGCATAAGAGAACATTTTGAAAACCATAATATTTTGACCGCAGCACAACACGGTTTTCGAAAAAATCGTTGCTGTTCATCTAACCTTCTGAAAACGGTCGAGGATTGGATCAAGGCACTATACGAAGGTGAGGCTGTACATGCTTGCTACATCGACATCTCGAAATCTTTCGATAGAGTCAACCATGACATTCGAATAAAAAACCTCGAAGCTTATGGAATAACGGTAATGTTGCTGAATTGGGTAAAAGACTATCTTGGTGATAGACACGTCTAAGTTCGCGTTGGCAGAACCTTATATAGACAAATAGACGTCACGAGTGGAGTTCGGCAAGGCTCGGTGTTTGGACCTATTCTGTTTTGGGTGTATATAAAAGATATAGTAGAGAATAGTAAATGTAACTTGATACTGTTTGCCGATTATATTAAGATATGGAAAGGTGTCAGGTCTGTATGGCATTACAACGGGTTATTTTCACCTCATTTAGTGGTCCCAGTCAAATAAGTTACCATTTAACCCTGCGCAATGTAAAATGTTACAGCTTAGAAAATCTCTTCACCACACGTATCAGCTTGGCACGCAAGATCTCGTCTGGACCACCGCAGAGGAAGATCTAGTTATCTTATTCTTAAGCCTGGACATCATTGCCGGACAGTGTACAATAAAGCCTGCCGTATCTTGAGTCTTCTAAAAAGGATATTCAGGATTTTCACCACCGAAACTTTACCCCGGTTAATTAATACGTATCTACATCCTGTTTTGGAATATTCCATCCAAGCCTGGGCACCATGACTGAGGAAGGATATCGAACTACTTGACAGGATTAATCATCGTGCGACAAAGTTGGTATCCCGTTACAGAAATTTGCCTTTCAAAGAGCGTATGTTCAATTAATTCTACATGATTTTACACAAGGACGGATATGGAGTGACCTGTTAGCATTCAAAATCTTACGTACTGAGAACGATCGCCTTAAACACCCGCTAAAGCTTAATGGCCTTTCTCGAACACGAAAACATTTAAAGGCTTTGAGCATTCCGCATTCTCGATTGGCTATTCGTCGTAATTTTTTCTCCGTAAGAATTTGTTTCACTTTGAACATTTTGCCTGAAGAAATCACACGCTCGGAATAAGATGAGGTTTTCGCTTCCATAGTCGATGAGCATATAACGTAGCATGCGCTATTTGACTGTTCCTATTGATTTTTGGAAGATTCTATATTTTTACTCGATTTACCTTGTCATTCTATGGTCATTGTAAAGCCTACTTCTTTTTCTATCACAAAACTTTCTGAGTTCTAAGCTGCTTTTATGTCAATACGAGGGTTCGACGTGAACTATACCACTTCTGATTTAATTGTGCACTTTTTTCAGGGATTAAAACGCATTTAATTCACGTTTCTGTCTATCACCACAGATAGAGAAGCCTCAATAGCTAGTTGAAGAAATCCTTTATTGTGGAAATTAAAATTTTCATGATCAGAAACAATACCTCAGGAAGAGCTTAAATCCACTAAAACGATAGATTGCGTAACCTTAACTTTTCGCATAGTAATCGTTGCAAGCATGGAGGTACCTGCCCGATCAAAACAAATTGATGTATTTCACAAATAACTTGCATCTAGTGAACAATTATTTACATGATTTGCTAGTGAAAGTTCTTGCAGGCGAAGGATAGCTCAGCATTTGAAGTGTTCGATTGAGAAATATGTGGAAAATTTAAAAACATGATTACTCAGTCGAAATGAACTTCGAACCACGTCAAAAAGCTCAGCAAGTATCCCAGATTCCGTTGTCGATTAAAATACAAAATTTCTAATAGCTTAATTGTCGAGTAAAGTGCGTTTCATAACTGCAAACTCAGAAAGTTTTATGATGGAAAATGTAATAAGCATTAAAAACAACCACGGGTTGACGAGATATATAGAGAAAAAATGTTAAATCCTCCAAGAATTAATAGGGACAGTCACATACCACATGGCTCGTCATGTATTCAACGAGCGTTAAAGTGAAAACCTCAACTGATTCCGAGAGAATGATATCTTCTTGTAAGATGCTCCAAGTGAAACAAATTCTGCCGGAAAATATTTCAACGAATATTCAATCGAGAATGTGGAATGCATAACTCCTTTGAATGCTTGCGTGTTCGAATAAGACCCTTGTGCTTTGTAAAATGTTTGATGGGATGATTTTATGGTTGCATTATTTTAAATGCAGAGATAAGTTCACTCCAATAACCATGACCCAAAATGCTCATTTGCATGCATTTGCATCACACCCCAGGACCGGTTTTGTGCTGTTTGCACTCATCAGGTAGGCAAAGTACGATGAGAATCCACATGCGCTCGAAAACGTGGAGGAATGATAAACAAATTGCGCGTGTACGCCACTGTTGGATAAGACTGGTACGAACAACCTGTTCAATAACATGTGTCCGAACACAAATATAATGATGAAAAACCATAACCATGAGCAACAATGCTTATATGCATTAATTTCCATTATTTCGTGTAGATAATGAAATAATAAGTAACATTTGAATGATTTTAGAACTATTGCTTGATTACAATGTAGTGTTAAATAAGACGATTTCTCCCGCTTATCTTTTTGTCTAAAAATCTTATTTGATTCAAATTTCTTCTCATGCAAGCGAGCCATGTAACGCTTAATTCTGTATATCTCCCAGATAATAAAATGAAGGGTTTAACTACTTATACAAAACCTGTCGCGCATCTGTCCAACACGTTAGTATGGTTATTCTACATTACAATGTATCAAGAAACGACCTCTTTTGCTTAACTATTTCACAAGCCAGTTGATATGCTCAAGTGAATCACTAGTAGAAATGAATTTCGCGAGGTTTATAGGATCAGCATACTCAAATGCTACAAAGATTACTTACTACTTTAAAATTAAAAAAATTTTATGACAACCTTATCTGCTTCCAATGCAGTGTAATACAAGTGATGGTATCTCGCAGTCTGTCAGATATAAGGGATTAGGATTTAACATGGGATAATGAAAAATCTTTCCGTCGCCAATGTCAGCTGTCGTTTATTTTGGATTACAGCTGTGCATGGAAATATCGGCGTCTGCTTAGGGCTACATCAACTTCATCAACTTTCGAAGACTATGAAACATCAACATCCACAGCATATGTATAAACAGGTTGTGATCTATCAAACCGTTAATACATTGTCATTCGATTTGATACCACACAACTTGATAAATGAAAGCTATTGCTGAGCAAAATTTTGATCGATTTGGAAAGAGTCGTTCAATAATTTTTCATAGTATCTTTTCTTGATGGCTGTACGTTGCGCTGACCCGGGATAATAAAAATCTAGTAGCCATGAACTCCCGCCAAACATGGGTTGAAACTTCGCCATTTTATAACAATTGCACTTCAATTGATGCACAATTTTATTTTGATATTTATTCTAAAAATAACCCCTTCGATAGGTTTCATTGAGCTAGTAGTTCATGCCTCAGGATTCTCTCAACTAAAACTGAATCAGTTGGGCCGTGCAAACCTTATCCAACAGTGACTTAAAAGTTCAAAATATATGTACCTTTTCTCCACTATTTCAAGGCATTCACATACTGGCCTTGCTGTGCGTACATGAAGGATGCAAACAACGTGGAATCGCTCATGGTGTGTGTGCGTGAAGGAAATGCATAAAAATATTAATTTTAAAAATTCACGAAACATTGAACCGGATAATCCATATCATATGCATTTCCTTAAGAATGTCACTTCACATTCGATTTGATAACGGCGTACTCTCTTTGTAGGCTGAGCAGAAACGAACATGGATCCAGATATTGCGCATACGCCAGTGACATAACACATAGCTCTTCATTCGTTGCGGTAGTCAGGTTTACTCAAGAAAGCTTAACCGTGTAAAGCCTGGAACTGTGACACATGGCTAGTGTCTGCTTGATCTTTGCTTGCGTGCCAATTAGTCTAAAATAATTTCTTACATCCTAGTGGAACCAATCTAGATTTTTATATCTGATAGAAAATTCATGTTATATTTTGCTCTTGATTTGTGAGAAAAATTATCTAACAGTTAATCGCCAACGGATTGACGCTAGTTCAGTTGTAGAACAAACTATTTGTCTTATTTTCGCAAACATGTTTATATTTTTACGCGATAAATTTGCTGGTCGGAAAATCGCTGTTTTTTAAACGTTTTCAGCCATTAATCCTACTCAGAGATCATATGATCTTGGATTATAGACGCGAGCTAACCTGTTAATATTTAAACATGGTTGTCCAATTTAGATTCAAAGAACTTGAATAAAAATTTGCTATCAAATTTGGCCGCGAAGGATACAAGCATTTTTAATTCGGCAAGTATAATCATCATTCGTTCCTTTCCCAAACAATCATAACCTTTTGATGATTCATCAATTTATTTTCGCCATTCTTGATCAAGAATTGTTAAATCTACTAGCTTTTCGTAACATTTATTCCGCAACATGTTTCTGTCAGGCATCAACACCTCGGCTGTCAAATAAACATGTATAGTCCAACAAGGTGGCTTGGCATTCACGCTCGTTTTTAACTTGGTTTCTATGACATGACGCCAAATAATAGCTAGTAATTTTATACGAACGTCTGGTGTGGCCACCTCACCTATACACACATTCAACCGCCATTTAACCCATCCTCACATTTGCCGCAGCATCGGCACACAGACAGCCAAACTAGTACCACAACACTCGTCGCTTCCACTTCTCTTCCCTTTCATTTCCCTTTGTTTGTTGTCTGTTGATTGAAACGTCGAAAATGAATTCACTGATTTGTTATGAGGAGTTTGTCAGAATGAACATGGCTTTGATCGGCCGGTATCCATGACATGCATTGGTTAGAATTAGTAGCGACAAATTGTATATACACTGAGGCATCAATCTGGGGCATGTTTATCATTGTGCATACAGCTAAATTGCCTAATAATGTTTAGTCAATAAGGATTGCCGAACTGCATTGCGGTAAATCACACAGGTTGAATGTTGTCAATGTTGCATTGGCCTTTGGAAACACCGACTAAGCAAGGTGTGATAGGGTTTCGTTGAAATGTTACGGACAATGTGGCTGTAGCATTTGATTGGACAACAGGAAAATACATCGCAAAAAATATGAGAGAATTGAGTTGTATGTTTTACACAAAAATAATTACGAACGTATTGAAACTATGAAACGTCGTTAATTTAAAAGAATAGAAAATGTTGACGTATATATTTATGTTTATATTATAGGCTACAAAAATTAATTGATGATTAAAACTCATGATTTAAAGTTCCCAGGAACATGCAAGGACATGATTAAATGACACAATGGCCTGCAAACAATACCCATTATATGATTGTATGACGAGATTGCATGCTGATATGGAGCTTGGGTTCATGTCCTATTATGTTTTAGTTGTTGCAAGTGTAGTCGAGGTCATTTACTCTTGTCACATACATGCTATTACTGTATACAAACTAGAGGTCATGCGCATCAACATTTATCCCTACGCAGCATCGACTGCCAGATTGTACGTGTGCCCGCGTTGTCCAACGTCACGCCAGCGTGGCAATTCATACTGTTTTATGCAGCGCTTAAACTACAACGTTTCAAGGTCAATGCTGTGGACTGTGTCGAAAATATATTCGTATAAAGCCGAATAATGGACTGGATTTAAGAGTACTTTAGCATGACCTTCATGCTTAAATAAAGTGCTTCAATGCCAAGGCAGTTTGGATTACCAATGATAGGAAAAGTACAGTACATAATAGTTGAATGCATAGACACACACATCATGATGCGCTGTACTTCTTTAGTGTGTAAGAGAATGAATTCGTTTAAGTCGGCTGTACCAGCAAATACCTAAATACCCTAAGGCATATGCAGAATACAGGCAAATGTCTTTGCTGAATGTTGCATGGGACTGATCGAGTAGTCATTTTCTGAAAAGAAATTTAAAAACAATCGTTTAGATCTATATCTGGATAATGTTTCAATTTTGACAAGGATTGTTTGTCAGGCTGAGGGTGTTAGTCGGTACGGTGGAATGTTATTAAGCAACAAATAAAGTTAAATTTTCAAGTCACAACGAATTACGATGTTCACAAATACAGAATCACCAAGTGATACTTGATCAAGCGCTCAAATCAATTAGCAACGAACACAATATATTGTTGCTCACAGCCTCCACACTTACATACCAATTCAATAATTACATAGCACCAGGACTAACACGATTAATTGGTCGTATCACTAAACAGCCTATTGAAATCTCAGTGGTGTCAACTCGTGTAGATAAGGGCAAGATCAATCTGCCTATTTAACCAGGAAAGCCCAACTTCAGTCAAAGTCAAAATTGGCACGGTGGTTCATATGTGCAGGGCTAAAAGTGTGACAAATATGTATAAAGCTTACTAGGTTAAATAATTAATGAAAAACGGTGCATAATTTTAAGCTTAAATATTTTTTGTCCATCGCAGTGCAGTGTCATATTATAGCGTCAATTTTGT
Source organism: Atriophallophorus winterbourni (assembly GCA_013407085.1). Taxonomy (NCBI): domain Eukaryota; kingdom Metazoa; phylum Platyhelminthes; class Trematoda; order Plagiorchiida; family Microphallidae; genus Atriophallophorus; species Atriophallophorus winterbourni. The sequence goes on along the minus strand of JACCGJ010001363.1, from coordinate 138,068 downwards.
AAACAGCATGCTCTTCAGCTTTAGTGATTTCAACTGCATCCGCGTGTCAGTGTTTAATAGATGGTATCTTGCTACAGCCGTACACCTACACACCGAAAAAGTTGACTCTGCTACTAGTGTGCAACACATGCTCAGATAATACACAGTCCTTGATTAATGTCTGGAACACCCTCTCATCTAGTGGACGTTTTCTTATGCTCTTCAATTCTAATATGAATTTCATTGGCAATCTGTCCGAAGAACACCGGAGCAAATTTTACATTTGATTTTATATTATAATCACTTTATAAACTTGTCCTTGGAGTACATTTAGGTCAAACTAAGAGCTCTACCCTTTTTATATATCACCCGTATTAACACCGCTTCAGATAACCCTCTTACATATGGTATGCATACCGTAGTTCACAAATTTTTCTCTTTATTTGGTGATTGTTATTTTAATCGGTTAAATTTGTATTTTACAAAAATCTCAGGATAGCCGTAATCTGTGAGTTGTAGACTGGCTTCTGATCAGCATGTTTACTTTCTAAAACATCACTGCATAGTTGCTCGATTTTACGAAACAAGCACTAGTCGTTGGATATGAATGCTTGCCTGGGATCCATCGAGGTGTATTTCAGGACTGTATCAGTGTCAGCTAGTTTATTGTAGCCTGAAGTTTTGGTTTTACTGTTATTCTTTCGCGATAAGCAGTTGAGGAAAAACACTGTCAGTGTGCTGAATTTATGTTCTTTAGTAACTTTAATTTGAAAGTCTAAGTCGTTCAACTGCATATAAAATCCCTCTATTCTGACACGTTTTATGATGACAAATGTGTCATCCACGTAACAACACCAGACGTTTGGTCATCCACACTGAGTTCTTTTGTTTCAAGTTACTACAAATACATATTTTCTACTACTAGCGATATAGACGTACTCATAGCGAATCCTTCTTTAGATCTATACGAATACTCGCTTACCAAGAAGTGGCCTATTTTAAGCATACTTAAACAACGTTAACGATTTGTTGAACACTTAAATTTGTACAATCAGTCAGTCAAGCAGCCATTCATATGATTCGGAATCACGTTAAGTCTATTGTAGGTGATGATCGCATGCATTTCCATGCAGTCCGTATGAGTTGTTGGAAGATTTTGAATTTTTACTCTTTATTCTTCATCATCCTGAGGTATTTGTTTAGCTTAAGGCTTTTTCTGCCATAAGATATTATCTATTCTGAGTTCTGTTACGTCGAAGTTACGTCTGACTCCAGCTATCTTTATAAGACGAGGTCGCCTGTTCAACATCAGTGTGTTTCCTAATACATTAGATCGGAATTAGTTAAACAGTTGATAATCCAGCTAGCTTCTTTGGTCTGAGGAAGGAGTTGTGTAAATAGCAAAATGAATGCCGTTGATTGATTGCCGCAATACAAACTTTGCATAGTGATCACAACAGAATTTGGTATGATATGCATATTTTCCAAGCGGTATTTCTATGCGTAGCACATACAGATTTGTTTGTTGAATATCTCATATCTGATATTAAGAAAATTTATAAGCAATACTTTTCTCCTCGTTTTTGTACAAAATCAAATCAATACATTAATAGATTATTTTCCTTTTCAATATTTCTCAACGGATCAAAATCTATGACCTAATCAACATTTTAAAAAGTGTATACGGACAATCCTTTGTTCTACCTTAGATTCAGCGATTAATCTTAGACTTCAATGATATAGTTTTTAGGAAGTTATTATAAGTGCTAAATAATCGTGCACTTTGTGCAATGAGGTACAATCACGGAACTATAAAATCAGAGAAATACCGTCTTAAAATTCCATTTTAGAAGTGATAGATAATGCATGCATTTACCTGCAAATAAAACCTATATAATTGGTCCAATGTTCAAAGGCTTCGGTTAAACTGATATTGAGACCATTAAATTTGGTTCTAAAACCAGAAATCGGAACTGATGTGCAAGGGATCGGGATGTGAGCACCTCAACATGTTGGTTCTGATATCCTTTATCATTCATAATTTGTCATTAATTCCAACTTTTATCGCGCATTATCACAAAGTGAAATCCGATTATGGCAGTCCTTCTCACTTTATTCAAATTATTGAGCAATCTTATTAAAAGTAATATTAGTTAATTATTTGTGACCTAAAATTCTTTTCGGTGAGATAGCATGAAATATATTTAATCTATTTATTGGTTAATACGTAATATATTAATATCCGGAAGTTGCTTAATGAACAGAATTTTGTTAGAAAATGGTCTGTTATCTTTTAAACCGTATGGAATAAAATCTACATAAAATGTAAACGAACCATGAAACTTATACCATAAACATTATACCATTAACTATGCTCGACATGACGAAAGAAACATATATGATCTCAATTATAAATAGCATACTCTAGCAAATTCAACCTCGTAAACAAACGCTTGGATACTGCAATCCCACGGTTTTCATGTAGATATATTCGGCTGAATGCACCCAACATGACAGTCAGCAAGTTCACACTGTTCACTGCACCTCATCAGAAATGTCGTGATTTGTGAAGCGTCTAAGATTTCAGCAAACCTACCACACGAGGCATGTTCTCATGTGCAACCGAAAATTCGTCACCGATTTCATTGCCTTTCTGCTACATTGACAGTAAATGTAGCAAAACAACTGCACAACTGCTAAGCGATTTTTCGCTTTCGTCTGTAAGTTTTGCAGGTCGCTAGGCGGACTGGTATTTCAGTCAACGCCTAATGGATTGAGAACCGGTGGCTAGCAGCGGATTGCATTCCTGCTATCCTTAGCACCCTAGTGGGGGAAGATTGGGAATAAACACTAGCCTGTCAAATGAGTAAGACCGGTAATGGAAATGGGTTCAGTTGGCCTAATAACCCAGCGTACTGTGAACTGGGTCAAGTTCAGTTGACACTGCAGCTCACATGTGCGCTATAAAACGGGCATGACAAATGAGACTGCAGTTAAATAGCATTAAATAATATATTTCACACAAATATTCATGCCAATGTGCTTATTTTTCATGATCATGGGTTAAAACAGTATCTACATGTATTTGGGCACATGTGATTAAAGAAGTTAGTCGTAACAACCTTATCCAACAGTGGCATACAAGTGCAAATGGTTTACCGTTCTTCCACTGTTTCAAACGCATGCGGACCCTGATACCAATGTCCCTATCTGATGCGTGCAAACAGCACGAAACCGGTCGTGGGGTGTATGTGATGAAAATGCATGCAAATGATCTTTTTGGACTTAAACGTAACTTTCACTTTAATTAATGAGCGTCCGTTGCAGAACCAAGAACCATACCGAGGAAATCATTGCCACATCTGCCATGTTGACCGCATGTCTACTAGCTTTCGTGTTTTACAATGTATATGCATGCATGTGTTCCATAAAAGACTTTATGTTAGGCAGTACATCTACGTTTTCAAGGTCTATACTTCATCCTCTGTACAGCATACGTTCACCTAAAGCAGAATCCATCTCATTTTTCGGACGACTCTCTATGCGATTTTCATGATTTTCAATCCTAGTATGAAGTTCCCTGTCTGCCCGAAGTACACACTATAACAATTCTTGCATTGATCCTATAAACACAAGTGGTAGAACTATCTGAAGGTAACTTATCCTTGTAGCGTACCAAGGTCAAGCGAAGAGTTCTACCGTTCTTATATGTAACCCGTTGTTCTGCCCCTTTTTAATATAATACTTATCGCTACAGAAACCCATTTGAGCTATGGATGCATACGGCAGGTCACCGTTTGTTCTGTGCTTTTGTATAGGATATTTTACATGGTTTAATTGTCTCAATACGATACTCGTAGTATATCTATGGTCTATTAGTCACTGAATGAAGTGTTGGTGACCACATTTTCTTATTCAATAGTTACTACGTAATTGCTTGATTCCATGTAAAATGGCCGAGACTAATGTTCTGAAGAGTCGTTTCAGGTGAAATGAAGAGTAACTGATGAAGTCATCCCTACTATTCATTTGTGGTTTACTGAATGTATTATTTTACCATTCATTCTTGTGCCAAGCAGTTAGAATGGCACGGGAACCTGTGTTGGATTCCACTTTTGTGTAACTAGATTCCGTGGATCTAATTTGTTCTCGTAATTATTATTCCTTTATAGCTTAACAAGTTTTAATTTTACAAATATGTAATCAGCACAACGCAACCACTTCTCGGGTTTCATATTTTCAATCGCGAGTGCACTAATTTCGTAGTAATTTGTATGAATATTCTAGTCTAACTGATTGCATTCAAATTTCATTATCAGAATGCAATTACGTGGAATATTTTAAAACTTTTAATATTTTTCATTTGTTATTTACAATTATCTATATATTGGTTCAATTCACAATATTGGGCATGTCAAAAACTTCATATCATCAAATGAAAGGTGGTTATTTTTACAGTGAAAGTTCGTACTAACAATAGGTTGTCCTCCAAACAAATAGCTCCCGAAAGTAAACAAATATTACAGGAATATTGCTTTTAAATTTGTCTCTAATTTGAAAAATTATCTAACTTGGTTCGATTAAACTATTATTCATGTCCAGTCAGGACAATTGTTTAGGTTTAAATGAGACACCTGTTTACATTTCCTACCTATGTTTTAGTAAAGCTCAAATAAATGCATAGTAATTCATGTTCGGCGTTTGAAATTGATTCAATTTATATGATATCACATTAAATTAACAAACTTTTTCTCCGTAGAGTTCTCTCGAAACCACATTTAACCGTAAATAATATTTTTAGCGTTACGCTTATTATTATTTTAATTGGTTCCATAAAACGGTTCTACTCTCATAAAAAGTATGTAATAAATCAGTTAAAGCGGTATTTGTTAGCGTTTCGCTTCTGAAACGGACGCTTCATGAGAAGCATGCCATAACGGAACAGGGACCGTGTTTAAATGACGTATAAATTACTAATCTTAAATAGGAAACTGCTACATATATCACCGTACGCGCTGTACATGTCACGATAACCAGGCGACCTCAGCTTAAATTGGTACAGTCACCGACATCTTATGCCATCCCGTGTTTGTTTGACCTTGACATCTCGCCTGTCTCTCTTAACTAGCAAGGTGTGTGCATGTTTTAGTCGACTCAGGACTAATAATGTAAATGTAATTTAAACCTGATCCCCGTTCGTACTGTGTTCGTACTGCTCGGACAAAACTATTGTGTCAGGGGCGAAAAGTTGATGAAAACTGCTCCACCGTAAGCAGTACAAACTTTCTTTTGATAAATATGGTTTTCTGATGCAAACATTTTCCAATATCTTGTTCTTATGACATCAGTATTACTCAGTCGTTGAAATATATTTGAATGTACACGGGAAAAGCGCTTACACTCAATGTTTATGCAGGTATGGTCTACTTACATAAAAGGGATCTTACTGAAAACATTGGTTGAGAAAAATCAGAATTCATTAGAACCCCATCGATGGACAATTGACACTGCAATCACCCTTCTAGTTGTTCTTCCTGAAATCACGACAGCGTTTAACAGTCTGTGCCGCTTACATTGATTGCCAAATTTTAGGTTGGCCATATGCTAAACACAAGTGCGCGGCATGACTAGAACAAACAAAGTGCTATTCATATTCCACATATGTACGAAAATAAGCTGAATTATTTAAAATTTGTATTGCTCTTTAGGAAATTTGATTGAACGTAACGTATATACTTTTGGCATTCAGGTTCAGTTTAATTCTGTCAATTAGCTATGTAAAATTGAGACTCTTTATAACAAAACATTTCCCGAATAAGTGCTAATTTGATGTGGTTATAGAAGCAGCATAAGTAGAATTAAGTTTTTGAAATTATAACAAAATTCAGCCGGTCGAAAAATAACAGCATTACACCTGGGCATCAAGCCTAAACATGTTCAAGGCTGAACTTGACAAGTATACGTCGACAAATCTATTCACGCACCCCAATACATAAGCTAACTTTCCATATTGACAAGACATATTGGTTATTTTATGCATTCGCTATATTTTTAATCTACGGTTATTGTAAAGTATTTGCTATTGGATCGTTGAAATTTGAATTACCTCGAATTATTTTGAATTTCTTTGTTCTTCATCAGTACAGAAAAAACAAATAAAGATATATATATATATATATATATATATATATATGTATATATGCCATGTAGACTAAATACAGGTGGTTTTATAAGTGAAATGGTTTTTGTGAAGCGAGCTATTTGAGTGTGTATCTATCAAGTTACTCAAATAATTTTCTTCGTTGGACATCGTGAGGACATGTGGTCCTATATGATATATGAACTCTACGTGAATACCCATATTCAGAAACTTGAAAGGCATTCTATGCATTAATCACAAGCTTTGATATGTTGGATAGCTTTGGCCATATTGTTGCGATAAAAAAAATCAGTCCTCTGAGATGCGTATGCATTTTCAAATGTTTACGTCGTCCGCGATTTGCAATATGTTACGGCAAACATTTTTCGACATCTTATTGGCAAAGACTATGAATTTGCTGAAACCAAGGACTGAGCCCTGATACTGCACCTCCAACACATATCTAAATATTGCGGTCTTTAAGTGTTGATTTAACAAAGAACATTCTCCGTGGATACCGAGTATTTTCAAATTTTATAGACGGATTAGTACCTGTGGTTGACAGTTTGAACTCTTTGGAAATATTCAGGTAGGAGCATTAATTCCATTTGGAAACTATTGAGTCCAAACTTTTTATAGGACATGTGGTCCTATATGATATATGAACTCTACGTGATTACCCATATTCAGAAACTTGAAAGGCATTCTATTCATTAATCACAAGCTTCGATATGTTGGATGGCTTTGGCCATATTGTTGCGATATAAAAATCAGTCCTCTGAGATGCGTATGCATTTTCAAATGTTTATGTCGTCCGCGATTTGCAATATGTTACGGCAAACATTTTTCGACATCTTATTGGCAAAGACTATGAAATTGCTGAAACCAAGGACTGAGCCCTTGATACTGCACCACCAACACATATCTAAATATTGCGGTCTTTAAGTTGTTGACTTAACAAGGCCAACATTCTCCCGTGGATACCGAGTCTTTTCAAATTTTATAGACGGAATAGTACGCTGTGGTTGATACGTTTGAACTCTTTGGAAATATTCAGGTAGTTGGCATTAATTTTTATGCATTTTGTCCAACTATTGAGTCCAATCTTCCTGCTAGATTAGTTAAGAAACAATAATACCTTCTACAACTGTGCATTTATCTGAATAGTAGCCGATTGTTTTCAAACGATTCTTGATTTCATCCATAAGTTGGCAAGTAGTTCACAAATTATGGATAATAAATTAACGGGCTGGTAATTGTCGAAATATGTTCGATTTACTTAATGATAAATAGGAATAATTAATCCATTTTACTAACCTTGCATCTTCAATTGGTAGTAGCAAATCATGTAATAGCTATATCGTATGGAATCACTAATCAATTACGTCATGTGCATTAAACGAATATATAAATGTGTGGAACACGTCAACATTATTTGAAATGACCGAAGGTATAATGCCAAATTTATTCTGTTCATTTCAAAATAAAATTTATGGATGGAATTCCAAATTAAGCGTGAGTTCGCCATGTAAAATAATGGAGAAGCAGATTAAGTTTGGATAGCTAAACTCAAAATGAATTATTGTAATACAGATTTTTCCACAAAAGTTCAACAAATTAGTTTGACTTCGCGCAAGCACAACAAATCAGCGAACTCGACATAGTTTTTAATATCTTTTGCCTGCGATATTTGGCAATAGTTAATTTGTTTTCGAAAAACTTAAAACTTTCTTTAAAAAGTTATGGACACGTGTTTACACATCCTCATGAAATATATCCACAGCACAGCTGACTGGTTCAAAATAAATAACCTCGATTTTTCACTGTTGTATACAGGTATTTGCTTTGCCTGCCGTAATTCTAAAAACCTTGTGGTGTCACCCTTCAGCTGTGTTCCGTAATGTGGAAATGGAATTGTTATCAAATAAACATTAGAATAAACTGTTTTTAATAAGCGAGTTAATAATGGTACTGATTCGGGTATACACAATTTTCAGCTTGGTGTATTTTGCGTATAAAATTTTTGACACTGACTTCAAAAGGAATTGCACACTACTTAGTAAAATCATTCTTTTATCTTTTGTGTTTGAATTACGCCTAGGAATCATTTCCCATTAATTGATATCTTCATATTTCACTTCGATCTTTGCATAGGCTTGTTCGGATGATTCAAATCAGGGAAGACATTATCAGAAGCGTTGGCTACGAGACCAACTCACCCCACACACAAGACGTTCAAGGCGTGACGGTTTCGCGAGTTCAGTCCGCCGAAGATTTACTCGCGAAGAACGGCGAAGCAAACGAGCTCGAAGACTAATAAGAAGACTCAGCCTCACCGCGAACGGCTATCATTGTGAATGGCATCCACATGAGTTCTTAGTCACAGACAAGTGTTCCTGTTCATGTGAATAAAGTAACTGTCCGTGTGGGAAAACAAAGCTCGATGTACAAGTGAAATAAGTCATCAGAGAACGGAATTTTTCACAACGCATGCTCGGGAAATTATTGTTCTGCTCTTTGTGAATTAGTGCAAACACTTTCTTTTGAATTTATGTATGAAGATTATAATAAACTCATCTGCATAAGAATAGATTGATGTACCAATGTAATTGCATTTGAAAGAAAATTTATTATATCTGTTATTTTCAATATTTTTCGATCTTTCACCAACCATAACAAAGATACACAGTTTAGTATCGTCGATATTATAATGTGCTCTTGCGATCGCGACAGCGTCGATTGCTTTAGCTGTCTGATGTCTACATAACGGAATACAATCTTATTTTAAACGTACGACCAACCTTTTCAATACATGTGTCCCACGCGCTACAAGGACCATTCCTCCACTGTTTCAAGCGCATGCGTATTTTACTGTCCCTACCTGAGTGCAACAACTCATTATCACCCCACGAGTAAGGGAAGAACTAACACACGATTGATTTACTTCGTATCTATAGATCAAATTTGAAATTCCCCAGGGAAAATCTAGTGTTGTTTTCTCCTAGTTAACATGGATAAATCCTTGTGTTGCTAATCGACCACATATCTATAAGAACGACAAGCGAGCGCTTGTTTGATCCAAATAGTCACATGAAACGTTTGCCATTATAAATATAATTATGGGTTTGTGAGTTATAACTCTGGTTGGTATCTACTGAAGTAGGTCAACAATAATTTGAAGTATTCTGCATCGATTTTTGTGCGCAGAAAATTTTATGTGTAACGCAAAACCATTCGTCTCAGAACTGTAAACAAATAAAGTAAGTTTGTAATGCTCCGGTTTACTCAATGACGTTCGATGGCTGTTTTAAATAATATTGAAGCAATTCGGGTAAACGAATAAGGTTACAACTCTTTAGCGATGATGTATTCAGATCTGCGTCTTATATGTTTAGAATGAAAACAGATAAGCAAATGGTCTACTAAAAGAAGAAGAGGAAATTGCATTCATTCGTATAAAAAAATCTCACCAAAATGTAAAAAAAATTGACGAACAGGTCCCCAAGTTACAACTCTACGACTGAACGATGTTTGTTATCCGGCTTGATTAATAATTTTCACATTTGATCCAGTTTATTGGCAAATGCTGTCAACAAATGTTTCGGGATAGAAGGTTCACAACAATACCCAGTATCTCGTAATTCATTCAAAATTGCGCGTCCAAAATTGACCTCAGTTGATACGTAAAATGATGCATTTGGCCCACAGATAGCGTTAAATTTTAACGAAAAAAAGCTTAAAAACGTGCGGAGAAATTAATTTTATACACGGCCGATTTGAAGGTCCCGCACATTTCGTATTCAACCACCGATCAAATATAACGGTCTGTGTTGCTTCCTATCTATCCTATCATATCTATCAAAATCATAATACAATACAAACATTTTATGTAGAGCATATAAAGCATAAATCAAATCATTGATCAGTTTCCGGACAGTTTAACTGATGTGATCTCTGCGGTTTAATTGTCGTACAAATGAAGCGAAGAAACATAATTGATTAACTGAAACAGTTTGCCCATTTTTTCAAGCATTCCCATTATCAGTAAACAAAGTTTCAACTCGTATGCTAATGTTGGGTAAGGCTGGCAAGACCAGCCTATTCAATCACATGTGCCCACACAAATGCAGATGGGGTAAAACACATGCCATCGAACCAATCCTTATTTGCATGCATTTCCAGCAACCACAGTTCACGACTGGTTTAATGCAGTTTCCGTGGGTTTTACCCGAACGGCATGCGTGTGTACACACGTAATTGGAAAGGTTGATCGTGCCAGCGTTCTACCATTTAAAACTTAGTTTAAAGTTTCTCGACTGTTTTAATTGATGCTGATCCTGGTCGTTCTATCCAAACGAGATGAGTGTACGCGATTGAAATGCATACAAATGTGGATTTCATGTTCAATGCCGTTTGTTTTTCACCGAAAATGTGTGTTTGGACCCATGAGAATAAAATTGTTGTTTGTGCCAACTTTACCCAATAGTGGCATACAAATTAAAGCTTTCTATGCAATTTTCCACTATTTCAAGGCCTGCAGATGAGTGCAAAAAGCACGAAACCGATTGTGAGAAGTCTGTTTGATGTAAATGCATGCAAATGAGAATTGTTGTCCCCTTTACATGTTTAATTAACCAAATAAGCTGAATTCCTATGTTTTCAGTTAGTCTGGAATCTTAAAGTAAATATTTCGTCTCATGTCAGTGAACAGCTGAAAACCGTAGCATAGCATGGGCCTCGGTCGAACAATTCAATGGCCCGTCACCTCGACTAGATATATCCGTTCATTTATGTAAAAGTTAGCACTTACTCTTGTTTGGGTGCTACCAAATCATCATCCTTATAAGGGAGATATTTAGTTCATTAGTCGTAACCTGAAAGTTGTTTCCCGGTGTGAATTGGACAAATACAGACTCGTCAATTTCGCTTTGAATGGTAAACTACGTAGAGATGAGGCTTTCATTATAACCTTGATTAATATTGGTGCAGTGATAATGCGTCATTTTCGTTTATGTGAAAATCCAGTCAACAATATACATAAAATCGTTTGGTTTGCATTAGATTATAGCAAGTACGGAATGTTGCTATTCGATTATGTTTTACCTAGTAAATCTAAGACAACCACGACATTCGACTAATTCACAACTTATACACAGATGGGAAATAGTCCAACAAAAAGGTTGACAATTTAGCCTTCCTGAAAAAAATATCATAAAATTTATTGTCCGTAGGTCAGCAAATTTCAGACAGCGCCCATTGAGAGTTTACAATTTTTCTTCCCTCGATCTGATTTATATTCAGCCGGTCTGCTGCGGGTTCCCGCACTACACACATGGTGTCCAGGTATTACATGACATCTAATGTTCGAACCGCGTCTCGCTGTGCGCAGTGCACTCTAAGATATTGGCCAACTGTCATTTGGAATGTGACGAAAATTTGTAACTAAAGTGATCAATGTACGTCGGCGGAAGAGGCCTTTAATTTTGACGGCAACTCAGTGGGAACATGAGCAAATGAATGAGCACAGATCAATAATGGTAGCGAACAACGCGTCAGTTAAGCAACGAGTAATACGCCTTGATTTTCATCAATAAATATACGAATAAATAACATTAAAATTAAAATGTAGAAGTAAATTATTAAGTACTGCTACCCATTAGTGAGACCCACGTATGTGTCCGATAAAAAAACATTACTATCTTACTGTCGTTATTTTGTCATATTATAGGTCTATCATGGATGTTTCGTTAGAAAGATAATCATTGCAATCTTCCCATAGATACCTTTACTGTTACCATCCACGACAAGCGCGAATTCCAATACAAACTAGATCAGAAATTAACAAGCAGAAGCGGTGTCACTAACCTTTCTGAACATCCAAAATTATCGACACATTATCCACAAAGTTGGACAAAATTTTATTTTATATTCGTTGCTTTAAATAGAGAAGAATTAGCTGGTTGGATGCGGTGTGAACAGTTGTAACTGTAAAGGCTTTGACTCATCATGGGCCCAAATACATCAAACAATCAATGCCATTCAGATTATTGGAACAGTTAAAATAGTACTACCGTAAGCAGATTAACGTTGATCTTTCCCTTTAGGGACAAACCCTTCAACGCATGTTTTAATCATACCCCAGACAAAGGGTGCTAAATGTGATGTCTTATTCCATCCCATTTCGTTTACACTGCTATCAATTAAGATCGTAAAATTGCATTTCCATGGCTATCGAATATGTAAAATATTAAGGTTAACCTGGAAATCTGTGCATAATATTTTTGATGTTAGGTAAAGGCGCGAGCGAAAGGCCAATTTAATAAAACCCATTTAACTAAATTGAATGCTAACGCGCGTAGTCGATCCCGTACAACCACAGAGATAGCTCATCGTATAAAAATTAATGATGATTATGAATTTTAGATACGTTGAATTTGACATTTTTGAGTAGACTTCCAATCGGTTACGTCTCAACGTAGAAAAGTCTTGGTCGATTTTAATTGATTGAAAATAGTTTCTCGTGGTGACTTTTTCATTCTTCTCAGTGAAGCAAGAAATTACACTTTTCTTATAACACTGATAATCTATATCTGAAAATTTTAGGAGTGTTTTGTGCGATGAATTAAATTACCTCTAACAGAGCATGGCTTATATCAGGCAGGCGCGCGAGTTCAGCTTTAATGCTGTATCGAACTATTTCACTTATCAACTTCAATTGTGTTTAGTTGCTCACTTGTTCCGAAATTTTGCACCAATTTCGCTTTCGATGATAATAAGCTTATATTCAATCATCATTCAGCGATTACACTTGATTTTGTATCCTAGTATCCTAGTTCATGTACCATTATTGTTTAGCGAGTTGGTTGTTGTATGTGTGTGTGAAGAAAATGTGTGCAAATACCGGTTTTCGTTAAAGAAAATTGAGTTTCAGAAGGCTTCAAACATTAAGAACAAGAATTACCCACTAACATGAAAATGAAAAATAAACATTGAAGCCACGAACAAGCAGCGGATTTCGAAAGTATACACATTATGGTTTGCCTAATAAAATTAACGTTTTATTATTACAAGTCTAACGATCAATGCTAGAAATCGATAATCTCGTTTCGGTTCCCATTATCTGATTAATCAAGTATATTAGTGAATACTCAGAATTCAATAAATTACCGAATATTGCTATATTCGAAATCATCCAGAATTTCGCATGATATTTGAGTATGATTCAGATAAATGGGGAAGCCATATTCAGGAAAGGATTGTTTGTAATTATTCATTTTGAGTACTTATTTGATAATAGAATCTTCTCTAACTGATCTGATGCAAGCTTTCAATTCATCATGCATCACATTATTTTATTTAGATTATCTCGTTATCTATTAGCAACATACCTATTATTGACTGGTTCCCAGAGCGTAATTGTAGGTTAAAATCTGCGAACTCTTAAGATAAGAGCCTTGACACCAAAGATAAAATGTTGTTTGAGATTTCATTTCGAAAGCGTCTATCTGTGTGTGTTCGACGTCCAGCGCAAAACTTTGATTATTCTATGGTCAACGAGTCTAAGATTTTTTCTAGTCGGGACACATTTACTCGTAAGAACCACGGGTGCAAAATTTAACTAAATTCTGCGCACGTAGTTGAATTTACATCCATTTGAAAGAGATAATCATTCTATGTCCTTTGAGCTCACTTTTAACACCGCAGTTCTTTAGTGAAATTCAGCATCTTGGATTCAATTTTCGATCTAGCTGTGCAAATTTGACCGAAGTTGAAAGTTTTAATTGTCCAAAAAGCAAATAATTTACAGTAATCACAAATAAGAAAATACCGGGAATGCATAAAAACAACACAAATGTTTTATCAATATGGAAATTCAGCACAGGTATTCAGGTGCGCAGTTGGATTTGGTGAACATATACTTGTCAAGTTCAGCCTTGAACATGTTCAGGCTTGATGCGTAAATAATATGTGGGGACAGAGAGTTCCATAAAAACAAACTCGGACAGCAAAGAAAAACCTTCTACAATTTGATATGGAATGTGGAATAATTAACTTGTATCCCTACGATCTGCTACAACGTGCTTCTTGCTGACGAAACGGGTGTTCAATTGGGTGATCTACTGTATGCAGACTGTTGAATAGCAGGATCAAGTCACCCCTGAGACGATGGTACGAAAAGTCAAACAGTTTCAGAGTTGCAATCCTCTGCTCGTATGGCCCCTTGTATAGTCCGGTCACCAGTTTTGTAGCGCGGTGGTATACGCGTTGCAGCAAGGTCATGTTCTTTTTTAACCATGGGGATCATGCTTGAACAGCGTACTCCATTGTTGGTCTGATATAGGTGTTAATTATCCGTTGAAGTATCTGCTTTGTGAAAATACCGGAGATCATACTGAGCAATGCTAAGCCTTAACAGGACTTTTTGTAAACAACTGAACACTGCCCTGAAGACTTCAAGTTACTGCTAATCCACACACCCAGGTCTTTCTATTCAGTAACCCATGAAAGTTGCTGAGATCTCAGAGAGTAAGTGAATTCGAATGATTTACCGACGTTTAACGTTTTACATTTTTGATGTTAAATGGTAGGCAGTGGCGCAGGGACCAGGTATGATGTGCTTCGAGTACTTTTTGTAGAATTTGACAATCTTCTAGGGTGCGTACGCTTGTCCAGACTTTGATGTCATCCGTAAATAAAATGATTTTGCTGCTTACAATTTCAGGTATATCGTTCGCGTACTCGAAGAAGAGTATTGACCCCAAGACTGAGTCTTGAGTTACGCCACTTGTAACTTCTACTGGGCTGGATAGTGCCCATCAACTCTAACCCTGATAACTCTACCAGTGAAGTAATCCTGTATCTAGGCCAATAATATGCCGCCGACACCGAGCTGCTCCAATTTCGAAGCAGTATGCTGGGGTTAAGACGGTCAAATGCGTTAGACATATCCATGAAACAAGCATGGATAGGGTATCCATTATCCACGGCTCGAGTTCAATTATCAAGAGTTATGAGAAGATTGGTGAGCAGATGTCTCTTGTCCTGAATCCGTGCTGTGCGATGGAAAGAAGCTTATTTTCCTCCTAATGTTTGATAAGTTCCTCAAATACAAATCGTTCGAGAACTTTAGATACCATTGGCAACAACGTAACTGGTCTGTAGTTAGACACATCGGATCGGTCCCCTCCTTTGTATATCGGGGTGATTAATCCACTTTTCCAGTCAGTAGCAACCTTGCTACAACTCAGTGACAGGTTGAAAATATCCACACATCCAAGCGAAAACCAACGTTGCCAACATGAAACTTTGTCTCTTTCAGTTACCGTGGGCACGCAAACACATGAAGACGCCAAGGTGACAAGCCGTACGACAAAAGTGCATGAGCTATAGGAAAGAGGAAACTGCTATAGCTCATGCGTGCTCGGGTAGTCCAAGCTAGCTGCGATAAGACTTTAACGGATACAAATTATCAAGGTCGAACAAACTTATAATAATTATGTGCCACTATTGAATCGTATTCTTACAGCGGCGTACAATTATAATATTGTTTACCACTTCACCACTGTTTCAAGGCTCCCTGAACGTGATTTTTAGTAGTTTGTAATTGAAAGGATTGTGAGTCCCACAATATTATAATCAAAGATGATTCTATCGCGGGGGTTTGTTACGTCTGCTCCGAAGTCATAAAATGTCCTCGAGTCCACTGCGACTCAGCTAATGTACACACAGCGAATCCGGAAATAAGCTTAGAAGTGCTAAACTTCACCCTTGGATGTGCCTCAAAATGGTCGATTCTATGTTATAAATACACGAAATCCGTGTAGGCTGAACTCGAACAAACGAAAAATGATAGCTTTGTATAGGTGAATAACAAAACTATAATTCAGCAAAGGAAAAGATAGAAAAAGTGTACGAAACTGGCCTTAAGAGTTTTCGAAGCAGACACTAAAGCGCGTTTATCTGTCGGAAAAGATACAAATGAAAAAATCAAACAATCGATCAGCAAACATGTCCTACAACTTAAGTGTAAGTATACTAGTAGTAGATCCTTCACTGTTGTAAGCTCGAACGCAGCACGATCATTGCCGATAGACTAAAACGCACATGGAAGGCATTAA
The DNA here is from genome assembly GCA_013407085.1 of Atriophallophorus winterbourni. NCBI lineage: Eukaryota > Metazoa > Platyhelminthes > Trematoda > Plagiorchiida > Microphallidae > Atriophallophorus > Atriophallophorus winterbourni. The sequence goes on along the minus strand of JACCGJ010001363.1, from coordinate 121,832 downwards.
AAATTATTCTATCTGATCTTAATGTCAAAATACATGACCATTAGCGATTTAGGCGGATTTTGGTCACCGAAGGAACCAATGAGATGTGTTCAAAGAGACTTACACCGCCAGTTGCATACTCATGTAATATCAACAGGTACAAAACTGCCCACCCACACTACTGATAAGAGCGTTTAAAAGCTAGCAAGCTCAAAACCTTTCAAATCAGACTACTCTGGAATCAGTCCAACAAATTCAGTCTACACCCACTCATTAAACACGACAAGTATAATCAAATGCATGTATACTAACAAAGCGAGTCTTACTAACAAATATATCGAACTGACGAAAATTACAAAAAGCGGCAGTGAATATCGTCGCCATAACAGAAACGTGGTTCCAGGCATCACTATCCGATATACAACTCTCTTTGCCCATCCAGTCTGTGTTCCGGAGTGACCATTTAACTGATGACGGAGAATTAGCACTCTAATTCAAACAACCATTTACTTGTAGCTTTATGTAAAATGAGGATCTTAATATATTTGACTCACTGTGATGCTCTCTGACTCTCGTTTTCCGATAGCAAATCCCGAGCAAAACGATAAATTGATCGATGAGCGACAACGTGACATGAGACTTAAATTTTGATAACTGGGAATTTCAAACTAACTCAGTTTTACAGCCGAGACGATCATCCGTCACAAACACTTGACCATTATGGGCGAAACGTCTTTGATTACACACACCTTTATAACGACCTTCATGGATTTACTCATATGAGAGGATCAAACCCCCTTTGTGGTGAATATTGTTTATAAACCGCCAATTAGACGAAGCTATCATATCATCGTAAGCTTGTAGCCATAGGCGTGAGATCAACGGAACAAAATACGTCAGAAGAGTAAACTACCCCGCAATGTATGTCGCTTTACAATGTACGAGTTTTGCACAAGTGGATTACTCCGATCCGTATAGATATTTGTTACCTCTCTTACGCAAAAGGCGATCACCCAATATTCGTTAAAAAAGAAAGCTTTTCAAAATATAAATTCAATCTACGGAGCAGGACAACAAAATGAATGAAAATAAGGGCCAGAGTCTGGCTACAAACAAAAAGAATCATGGTCGCGAAATAATCCGCCTAATTCGAGACAATACACAAATTTGTCTATCGCATTAGGTTTCTCAGATACACTACAACCCGAAGCCATTATTTAGACTCGTAAATGAGGTAACCAATATTAAACCATGTGAATTATGCATTGAAAACTTTGTCTCGTATCACTGAATCTGTTAAACAGACGGGTGATCTATTAACATACATTTATACCAAAGCATTCACTCTGAAATGCAAGCGAACCGTTCAGGAATCCATCTGTGAACTTGATCAACCGAATTTCACGGCAAAATTGATTTTTCAACCTTGGTAGCACAGCATTTACGGAACTTTGATGTGAAATCTCCAGGACCAGGCGACGTAAATCTAATGCTGCTCAAAACTTACCGCAAAAGTCTGGATGTTTAACTGACATGTTTATTCATTGGCTCCAATGCGATCATCTTCATTCCGTTTGGAAGATCACCTGCTCGACCTTGAAGTATTTTCGGACATTTACGCTTAGAATGTAACAATGTAACGCGTTTGCATATTGCAGACAACACTGCGATTCATCTGATTTGAATATAAAGCGAGAAACAAAATTGTATCTAAAAAGGAATAATTATTCCTCCGCATGCATGGAACAATGGAAATCGTTGGGTTTAAGCCTTATCTAGATGTAAACAAAATTGTACTTGTATGCCACATTTCAATAGGGTTCTTAAATGCACCAATTTATTCCAATACAGAATCACAAAGTGCTTCTTGGCCAAGCGCTCGAGGCGCGTATAAAAGACCAATATATTTTGGTGGTAAGGGGTCCAGTTAACCCATTAGCGTTTTACAATGATACACTTCCACGACTAAATCGGTTAGCCGATCTTATAAAAGGAAAAATTTACGCTGATGATATCATCTTTTATGCTGACCAAACGTCTGCAGCCTACTGTTCAAGCTTGGCGAACACCAAATAATAAACATACAATACCTGAACTAAAAGTCTTTTATTCCAGTTATTATGAATTTAAAACCAAGGTATGAAAATTGTTCGTGATAAATTGAATCACGTTGCGTTCTGGTGGTGCAAAATCTGGATAAATTGCCTTAGAAATTTTAATTTCCAAATACTGGGAACTAAATGTTAACAAATTTCTAGCCAAAATAAAAACGAATGATATTTAACATCGAGAGTATTAGGTCAATGCAATAATTCACATTCCAATTGTTCCATTCGCCTATGTATTACACATTCAACGAGATTAGGGCGTATAAATGGTACCGTACAAAGGAATTTATATTTTGACGCTATAGTTTAGCTAACAAGCATTTGGGTTCAATCACGTAAATGCCCTGCACTATGATTTACGCTTGGTTAAACGGTGTCGATAAAGCAGACAATCATGTGCGTATGCAATATGCTATAAATAATGTATGTTTCCATAAATACTTGTTATATGTGAAACGAAGATTTTCTCGTTTAAGTTTACAGTCGTAAACATCAGAAATTGTTAAAAATTGGTTAACGTTACCGAATAATCATTTTGACTTTTAAGTAACGGATTATTATTTTGTACATTAAACTACGAAACTAGGGAAACAAAAATAAACACATAATGCGGATGCTGTACACAACGCCGGCCAGTTTCATGCTTTCAATCGAATAGCTGATCTCCTGGAATCGAGTTCTTGTCGTAATAGAGCGGTGGATATTGGGAATAAGGGAACAAATGTTTATCTGCGGCAGTGAAGTTTAGATAGTTCTTGATAGAATATGGGTGTCGCAGGTATAGTAAGGTTTTAAAATGATACACAATTCCTTACTTTAGAAAAATTGGGCACCGGTCAGCTTTGAACTCATTTACCCCATGTGAGTGGAGTGGTCCATTACAAATGCAGTTGAGCATGTTTTATTGCGAATTCGTAATTCACACCCTCAAAAGGATATATTTAGAAACAAAAATGATTTCCGATAAGTATATCAAATAGTATTTCCTAGAAAGTCAGTAGTAAAATTTGGTTATTTAACAAAGTAAAACGAATCATTCGATCTCTCAATGAAGTTATGTAGTACATGGTTTGCTGTACTAAACTTGTCATCTGAAATTTTGCTCAGCTTATGTTTTCTCCGGAACTCTTTGACATCACAAATTGTCATCACCGATTGAACCGACTGGGAAACAAAAGTTGGCAGTTGTTTTGCTGAATAGCCCTGTGTTGGCGCAACATTACTGAAGTCATAAATTTTAGACTTGTGCAATTCAGCTGAGAAATAAGTGTATGGACATGTAAATCACTGGGCGAAAGTTTTTCAGAAATCTCCAAATGTCCACCGTAGTGCACACAAAAACCTTGATCTCTCGTGGTTCATAGTTTAGTATCGTGTGCTATTTTTAGGCTACCACGAGTATATGCAACCAGTGACGTTTCCTTGGTGTTTTATTCCCAATTATGATGTCCATATTTATAATGCATTGAAAGCCAATACCATAAACTAAAAGCCATTTTTTTCATTTATTATTCAAATTGCAAATGGTTCTCGATCAACAAAGCAAAAAATCTAGTTAGTTTCCCATGGAAATCATCCATAAAACTTACAAGTTCTTTCCTTTTAACAATATAAATTTCAATGATCGATTTTACGATAAATATGTTCCCCGTTGTATTATTGCTGTACGAAGACTAAATTTTTAAAAGTTTTGAAACTTGGAAAACCATGTGTATCGTAACCAGAAATGCTTCAATTTATCCTGTTATAAAGATTTTAATTTTTAATTTTTTAATTTACAAGATTCAAGAATTTATGGTCACAAAAAGCACAGCTGCATAATTACCATATCATAGTGAATATTCGTTCTGAAAAAAGGTATAAAGTAAAAATGTAATGTCAAGTATAGTCCAGTTGAATACTTACTATGAGTCAACACGCAGGTCTCGTTAAATCGTTATGAAACAAATAAATATCCAAATTTCGAATGAACCTTTCGACGCTGGGAGCGATGATACGAGTTTCGGGAAGGATATTCCAAAGGAAACATACAATAAAAATATCGGCGACAGTTGATACAGGAGCAAGGAATTTGTAGTGTCGCTGAGTGGCTGTTGGTATGTCGTGACTCTCGGTATTCGTATAAATATTTTAAAGGATCGCTCCTAAGCTTCTTGGCAGCATCAGATAGCTGTCGCTGAAATACGTCAGGTTCAAGTTGAGGAACAGCAAAGGATGTTTTTGGAAGCTGAAATCATATCACGTAGACAACGTGAAAAATCGCCCTTCGACGGCGTTCTGATTATGGTTGCACACAAAACGAACTGTAGTGTCAAGTGGAATGATGCTGCGCGTCAAATCAACAAGCACTTTGAAGGGATATCCATTCTTTACATCGAAGCTAAGAAGGACAAACAGTAAAGTCAAAAATTACAAGCTCCCTTCGTAAAAAGCTTCCTAGGATTCGCCTGCTGTACACAAAGAGAAAATGGACATGCAGATTTATCAAAAATATTAATTGTCGTAATTGGCGAAATTAACGACGAATTTCTGATCACAGGGAAAATGAAACAATAATATCATCTCAACAATTGAAATACAACTATTTTGGAGCCGAGACTATTTTACACCAAAGAATCTCTTACAGTCCAAATCTAGTTGATATTCGCTCTGTAAAATACACAATTTTAAACTTGAAAATCGCCAATAACTGGTAGTTTTAGTTCAAGCATGCCGGTGCTAACGTTCAAGTCGGTTTCGTTTCACAACAAATGTTTATGTTGGTGCGTATAATGGCGCTAGTTAACGCCTGACCTGACATTGTGGTTTTATCAACTTTAGACAACTGGAGTCGCTGTTTCAGTATAAACAAGCTTCTAAGCGACCCCTAGTATTGTGTTATAAAACCACGGCAGGGTTAGTTTGGAAATTATTAGTGATTGATTTAATTGCATCGCAATGTTACGTCGGTTTTAAGATGTATGTTGTCCGCAATCCGGTTTCAATCACAAGAGGCCGAGCCAAGTTAAGCTGCTGGATAGCATAATATACAGAAACAAATTCTAAACGGAATATTATGCGAATTTACTAAATGTGAACATGAATTTAGCGTTAAAACGATAGTTTTCAGTTTGCAAATCGCGTTGTTCGTGAAACAAAACATTTAGTAACTCCTTTGAAAAAGATATATACATACATATATTATCGTACAATCACACAGACTTGATTCAATTTGAAAGTCTGCTCAGACGCCCGTTATTCATAGATGATATTGGGGTATAAAATGCTATGCTTTACAAGACCTACACAAATGTACATCGGGTCGCATAGTAATAAATATCAAAAATATTGTTACAGATTACTATCAAACGTGAAAACACAGTTGTCCATATGAGCTTCTCGTGATATTTAAAGGCGTCAATGGTTTAAAATTGTACCACGTGAGTAGTTAAACTATTCCATAGTTGCAAACTGTGAACAGAAAATGCGCAGTTGCGGCATTTCAACCTGCTATGCTGTTCGTAGAGTTTAGACGGGTGATCACGAAGATGTGTGTTGTGGAAAAGATGTAGCAACACCTTGCATTTTTGAAAATTGAATGGCAGCTTATTCAGTACCGACCATCTAAATCACTTTGCAGCTGTAAACAGTCCTCAGTTGATTTTATTCGCGTCCAAAGCATATTATCATTACATTGCCCGAGAGCGTCTCTACTAGTTCGTTGATGCAAACTAAGAAAAGTACTGGCCCGAGGACGGAACCTTGCGGTACGCCAACAGAGACATCAATAGCTCGTGATTGTACCACTGAGGTAACTTTAAATCGATACAAGTAGCTGTCGGCTGATACCCATCTGCTTCAGCTATTTTAGTAATCGAAAGTGATCAACTCGGTCAAAAGCTTAGGACATATCCAGATAGCAAGCGTGGATGCTAGCTACTTTGTCAACCACTTGGGTCCAGTCGTTTTACACCGTAAAGTTTCTCAAGCATAAGCCAGATTAAGGAAAACCATGCTGCGCTAGAGATAGCATATTTTGTGATTCCAAATGATGAACTATTTTTTCCGTCACTATACGCTCTATAACTTTTGATAGCACAGGACGTTAGTTTGCAGGATCTGAACGTCTACCACCTTTGTAGATAGGTTATATTACCCCTGTCTGCCACTCTGCTGGCGCCACTCCTTCGGCTAGAAAATAATTAAACAATTCACTTGATGGTTCACACAGCTGCTGGTCACAGGTTTTCAGTACAATATATATATATATATATATATATATATATATAATGACAAAATTCGCAAGATTTTATTTTAGCGAATACACGGTACAAATATCGATTGCATTGAAACAGTGGACACCCGGGTCCTGTCCTGTTTCAAAGCAAGAATGCTCCGAAAATTTTATAAATCAACAGTATACTACGAAGGAAACAATACGAAATCATTGATGAAATTCAAACAGGAAAGATTTTGGAGAAATATTCGAGACTAATAATCTCTGACAGTTGCTATTTGTGCCAAACTGGCGCCAAGAGTAGGCTGACATGATTAAGTGAATTTCGAGAGTAACATGTCGATCAAATACATGCTGAGTGTAAACTAAAAATTCTAGCTACGTGATATATTTGAGGAACCATGTTCTGTATTAATTTCGAAAAAAATGGGTTCGCGGGCGAGCGAGACAAAATCAGCTAGTTCACACTAGTTATATCAACCTAGGTGATCTGAATGGAAAAATCGGTTTTGAAAACAAGTTGCTGCCAGGATTCGTTGGGATTATTAAATTTACGGAATTTACCCTAAAACGTACAACGAAAATCTCAATATAAATTTCCCATCAGAATATCTAGTCGCTACAAGCGTTTTTGAGACAACTTTGCCGCCGACATCGTGAGCCATCATATATTTCTATTCTAACTTACTCAGAAGCCCGTAAGTGCGTAGCTGATTTTTCCATTTGTTTGTAGATATCAACTGCAAGCCAGACCCGTCAAACACATTGTGCCCATTTTAGTCTACTAAAAAGATGTTGTGGCTGCTTCGGCAAGTGCAAGCGTAACAACGTCTTGTTCTTCATGAAAATTTACCTACTGATGGGCTAATTAAAAACGGTGTATACTGAAATACTGAAATCCCGGTGACGTTAACAACCACATTGACGATAACTTCTTGCTATCGCATGACCCGAAAATCTTCGGGTGATGACTTATCGATTTATACCCAACAATAGATAAAGTTGTAATTTGAAGGTATTATTAAATAGTGTTCTTGAAAAGGCCCAGGGCGATACCCATTTAAGATATTGTGGCGTTAATAAATGAATGATGTATTGGTTGCTCACGTATGCAGATTGTATGCTGTTGATGCATCAACATGCATTTTCGTCGTCACCCACTTGAACCACAGGCCATTTTGAATATATCATCGGACTACCAAGCTCGTACGCGGTTTGAAGCACAAACAATACGAAGATCGTATTGCAAGTCTTAATCTATTCGACCCGCGCTACCGCCGTCTTAGAGGTAATTTGATACTTATGTTCAATATACTGCATACCCCCAACCATCCCCTAAATCAACTATTCACGCGACTACCACCCAGAACCAGCCGCAGAAAACAACTTTCTGTGGTTTTTAATTGCGAAAATTGTTGTTGTTGGCTTTCTTCGATCGATATCGACAATGGATGTAGGCCATAAGCGTATGGGAATTTCATGTTCCACAGCTTTTCGAATAAGTAAACAGTCTGATTCGGGTGGAACACTCTCACCCAAAGCGCTTACATAGATATCAAATACTCAGACGAACGATGCTAATTGGACGCTAACGGCGGGATCTACGATTAGCAGCTGACAGTAGTATCTGCTCTTCCCTGGTTTGCAGACGACGCTTTTCACATTACGACCAAAGGGAGCGGTCAAGGGCAAGTTCATCCCAAATCGTAGGGCCAATGTCAAGAGCTTTCATATCTTTTGCAAACGTCTTTGTGCCACAAGTGCGGTCTGCATAATGGTCGACGTACTGGATGCAACTCGCCGTAGAATAGATCTTTTGGAGTAAGACTATTTTGCATTTTGTACAGAGGATTACGAAATTTCCGTACACCGAATGGTTGCGACGTCTGGGTCTATGCGATATACCAAAAGGAGGATACGACGGGATCTTATTCTGACATAGAATTGTGTCTACCGAAGGACATCCACTAAACACTTGCTTCATGTTTGTGATTGGAAACTGACACGCGGACATACCTCATCCATTTACGTCCCAAGTTCCCGTATTGATTGTCGGCGCCCTTTTTCGCCGTACGTGCTATATTTCTTTGGAATTCCCTACCCCAACATGTGGTTGACTCTCCTTGCCTGGCGGTGTTTAAAGCGAAATTGAACTTACATATGCAAAAGAATATCATTCGTTAGCCTTACATACTATTTATACTATTATATTTGTCACATTTTCATTCATACCGTCATCCTGTGGTGTTGTAAAGTATTAACTTTTTAACCATAAATCCTTGCACCAATGTGATCAAACAGCTTCAGAGAATAAAAATTAAATTCATAAGATTTAAGCATTTCCAGTATCGTACCGAACACTGAACCACAGTTGGGTCGAAAAATTAACCAAATTTACACAAGGTAAGTGCGTCATAGATCAACCACAAAATCAACGTATAAATGTTGACACTTAGAGCGAGTAACTGGAAACACACCGTCGTTCATCGACTTTCCGTGTGTTTGGATAAGTAGCCCACTGAATCTACCACGTTTCGCCATTATATATGCATACAAGTACCAAGAACGAACACAACAAAGCGTTCATCACGACAGCTGCATCTGGTCAGCAGCTGCAATACGCATATACAAGTGCAGCGAAGTAACCTATAGAAGAACTTCAATCGAAGTGCGAAAAAAACGTCAACGTTCGTACAACTTATTAGAAATCCTATCGTTCATCAGTGTGATAAACAATAATTGAATAAAAGAGAACACATGGGTAATACAATGAAGGGCAAAAGCGAAAATGATCGGCAAAGAACAGTCCAGTTGAGAATAATAGATAAAAAAGATGCGCCACCACAAATAAAGTGAAGATTGCGGTATGACATTGGAAACAAAAACAGGTAAAAACATAAATAATGCGTAAGCACCAAAAATGAAATATATCAGATACGCGATGTACGTTAAGGAAACGTAGCCCCTACCTCATACCTCGTGCACACAGGCATTATGGTATATGTGTGAAACCTTAAGGTCTATGTAAAAGATATAGGTCATATGGATCGCAGCAGGCATGAATTCACCATACGAATATGCCATTAAACCTTACAAATTTGTGAGCCAATTTCGGTAAACTGTTAGTTTTTTAACTTGCATCATCGTTATCAATCAGGGCTTACGAAAGCTGACAGTTTGAGACTGGTATTACTATCGGTTGGTCTGGATAACGTCGATGTTTCGGAGCTCTATTTGACGAGATCACATCTGAGGTTGATGTAAGTGACCTCGAAAAAACACTACTCAGGAGCTATGGAACAAAGGAGAATAGTTTCCTGTTTAACTGTCCAATATATAACTTGTAATAACTGCAACATCCGTAAGTTTTGAAACAGATGAGGCATCATCGATTGTTGGTCCAAAGCAATTTTTCACGAGAACGGTTGGGATGATTGGCTTCAAATAATTTAGACGAATAACAAATGAGAAAAAAGTAAGAGAAGAACTTACAGAGATAACAAGTTAATGCATAAATACTAAAACTATAGCTTTAAGAAGTATGCATAGTACATTGGTCAAGAAATAAACTAACAGACACGAAGAAACGTGGGAAACATCAAATTCCAGGATGTCAACGAATTTAAATCAAACGCAGAGTTCTGTCGTCACAACAAAAAAGAATAAAGCTAAGTTGTAAAGCAAACCCGAAATAAACGATTTTCGAATACGCACATGATGAATGATCCATACGAACTTTCAAGTGCCTTTCACTATGTGTGAATTGGAGATGGGTGTCAAGCAAGGCTGATTAACAAAGATTGAAGCGAAAATTCCTCATTTGTATGCATTTCCATCACACCCTACGAGCGATTTCGTGCTGTTTCCACTCATCAGGTAGGGGCAGTAAGATTAGGATCCGCTTGAAGAATGTTAAACGAGTTGCGCTTGGAGGCCACTGTTGGATAAACTGTTCAATCACATGAGCCCACACTCATGTATACAGGGTTTGAACCCATGACCATGCAAAATAAGCTCATTTGCATGCATCTCCATCAAACACCTCATCACCGGTTTCGTGCACTCATCATGTAGGGAAAATAAGATCAAGACCCACATACATCGATTAAACGATTATAGAGCGACGATATGATGAGAAATACATCCGCTTCACCATCGCCTTTCCAGTTCACTTGTGTCGATTATCTCCTAATTCATCGTTGAAGGTCCATCTTTCCAATCTTAATCATGTTCACCTACGAATTCCAAACACAATAGAATGCCAACTGATCAACGCGTTTGGTATGTACACGATAAAGTGTATAACAAACACCGTGACGAATCGCATATTGTTTAATAGCTGCTGACGTTGTCCATCTGATCTTCATTTCCATGATGTTGTCAAGCAAAAACTTTCTGGCAAAATACTTTCGATCCCGAATTCTTGCATGCAAGCTAGTCGATTTTTTCACCGCTTCATGCGCTTGTATTATATCGGAGGTCTGTGCTATGATTATCATCTGGGAGCTCATGATGGACTCTTTTCGCTAGCGCATATCAGGCCTCTACATTATCACTTAAAAGGATGAAAAATATGCTCATTATAACCGCTATGGATGACCATTTGCAAGTATCAAGGGCCAATACCTTAATTACACAGTGTAAACGAGTTCAGCGAGTTCTACGTTGTCACACTATCCCGGCAATCAGCGTACGGACAGAAGTAAATGAGAGCGAGATAGGAAGTACTGACGAAATGCAAACTTAACATTCTAATTGTAATGACCTCTACAGAAGTTTGGTCTGAGCGAAAACGTTTGATTGAAATAAACGAGGTGATCAAACTTGATCAAGTGACTGAAAATTAACAAACTTAAACGATAAAAGCGCGGGGGGATGTGAGCAACAGATTACATTGGTCATCCATGAGCGCAATGTGATTCTTTGCTTGAACATCGTGGTTCGTTGTACGAACCCTATCAAACAGTGGTATTCAGGTTTAACTTTGGTTACCACTTCCTACTGTTACAAGGCTCACTGAACCTAATCTCACTGTCTCCACCTGATGACGGCAAACAGCCAGAAAACGGTAGTGGTGTGTAAGTGCGGGGATGAGAGCAACAAATTACATTAAGAAAAAGCATCGTTTTCAAATAGTTGCATGTACTGGATGTAAAAAAATAATTCCGAGTTGAGTGTTTGGCATCAAAATCGATTAAATATTGTTCATTGCTTCAAAACACCAGTTATATCAGGAACAGCGCCACGCCTGATCAGTTCACACAAAATCCGAGATATGTTTCTTGCGTCATCTAGAAAATAAGAAATAAAAGACATTATCAGTGGTAAAAATTACAGCGCATTAGTTTTCGCTACATGCAGTCTGCCATCAGACGAGCAACAAATCGTTAAAACCCACTCAGAGCCGCGCAGTTGTCGTGCAGGCATCGGTTTATTCGTTCACTAAACGCGATTGAATGCCTGTTTCGTTCGAGGTACAGTCAGCTCATTGCAGTGTGAGGGTGCCTAATCTTCCGCCGGTTGAGTAGCTTTAGAATTTTATCGTACCTGGTTGTAGAGCTGTTAATCACTCGATTCATGTTACCAAGGTAATGTTGTCCATGATGATGATGATGTAGCTGCCCAGCGTTGAGTTTGGCTGGAACCCAAAAGCATGATCGTTAAAGGGATGCCACATTTTGAACCGAGTTCAAGCGATAACATACAAGCCACGAAATTTAAGTATACAAAAATTTACAAGCAAGCGGGTAACACGACGGTCAGGATGCTCGGGTTTGAACAGATATAAAATGGGTGCTTTGGCAGTGAGACTCCATCGTGTTCCCGCATGGAACTGATTATTGATCGTGAATAAATTTAACAGTGTCACGTGCGCAATGTTGTTGTTGGCCTCCTCCGGTCGATGTCGACAATGGATGTACATCACAATAGCATGATCATTTCATGTTGCACAGCTTTCCGAATGATTAAACAGTCCGATTCGGGAGGAACAATCTCTTCCGCAGCGCTCGCCGCGATAGACATTACTCGGTCGATCGGCTTCAATTGCACGCCGGCGCACTATCTGCGTTCAGCAGCCAAGAGCTGTATCTCCTCTCCAGCTTGCGGACGACGCTTTACAGAATAAAAGATTACACATACACGAGGATGAGACGCGGTAGAATTTGTGCAGCACCACACGAATGCGGGGACAAACAAGTAAGCGGGAATTCATTGGTGGAAAACCATCGTTGCCCTTTAAGTGATCAGAGCTAGTCACGTCATTTATAGCACAATCAAAGAGAGCGAATTTCGTCCTTATTAGTGCTCCTTAAAAAATATAGCCACGAATCAATCGGATTAAAGCCAAAGATAACTGGGTTCAGGAAGGAGGGACACTCAATGATATATTATGAGACCAATGAAGCACTGGCTAATTAGTAGCTTATAAGTTTTATTAGAAGCAGTCATAATTAGGGTAGTTACTCACGGATCCAAAATCCCATTTCTCAACACATACAAACATTAAGTTGTATTTTTTAACTGCGACGACCGATGTTTTTTTCTACATTCGGTAACATGATGGATTCCAAACGGTATGGTGAAGAAACCTGACAGAAACTTTCCATCAGTGATAGTTAGAAATTATGTTTGAACACACCTTCCCAAAATGCAATTATTTGTGCAGCATTTGGGAATGAAAAACTGCTATTTACCTGAAGAAAATCACCCTGATATTAGATCAATATAAATGACGACGGGGAACCAGAAACTAGGGTAAAATTCATTGGAAGTAGTCTCTATTTATATCAAATTCTATCGGAAATGAAGAAAATGAAAGGGAGTGCAAGGGAGTGGGATAGAGGAGCAACACATTACACTGGTCATGCGTCAGCGCCTTGAGCGCTTGACCAGAAATTTTCAGATTAAAAACATAAACTATGTGTATCACAGGAGGTGAAAATATAATCAGAAAACGTTTGCGAGGAACAACAAAACAGACAAACTAACCAATTCCACTGTGATGTCTGCCTTGCAAAGTCAAACCCAAACCTGAAAGCATGCTGAGCATACTAGAAGGAAACCGTCCCATGACAGAAGCGTAAACCTGTCGAACGAACGGGTAAATTCAATCAGTTGCAAAAAAGCGAACGGCAAAAAACAGAATTTGTTGGTCGATAGATTTTGAAGGTGCTTGCAGGAACAAAACAATTTAGGGCTTGTACACATTTATACTAGAATTCGTATTTCAATGTGATTAGTGGATGACTGATCCACACAACGAATCAGCCATTTGATTCAAGCTGTGAACTGTTTAGGATTTCAAATAATCACATCATGTTCTTCCAAAACATGGAATTATACATAAGGGTTGTGATGTAATCAGGTGAAATAATCAACAGATATCGTGTGTTTGTCATGGCTTCATCAGTATCATTAATAGCTGAAACAACTAGTTATTTCCTATATGACACAATGGATTTTTCAAAATGTGATACTCTTTCCCGTTTCCTTTCAACATACTTGCCCCTTTTTGCATAATCATCTTCCAACTTTATGAAAAATAACGTAGTGATTGGCTGTGCTATACTTAGAAATGTCACTTCTAACCGCTCTGTCCGGTACAAGGAACAGAAAACATCGTGGGAAGTGATGCGATAATTTTTCGATCCCCAAAATACGGTGAGCGGAGTGACGCTTTAGCGTGAACATAACTCATCAGCTCATTATTGAGCCTGCTAGGAGACGTAGGCTTTTCTTCAATAGTCTTGGTTTTCCTTCTCCTGGAATTAGGCTACCATAGATTCTTCAAATTAACTTCATTCCACTGTATCAAGCACATGCGGATCCTGATTCTACTGCCCCTATGTGATGAGTGCAGACAACACGAAACGGATCGTGGGGTGTGATGGAAATGCATGCAAATGAGCTTTTTAAATTCAGATCAATTTCATCTATGTCTGTTGACCGGATCACGGAACACGCCTTAGCGAACTATCAACGAGGAAAAGATTTTAAGGGATCAGAAGTATTACACATCGTCATTCTCAGCAAAACGGTTAAATGTTGCAAGTAATTCAGAAAATATTAGTAAAGTTGCTACACGCGTCGGGTTAAATTTAAACACTGCACCATCAAGGGCATCATGTGATTATACGACACTAGTCTAGTTTAGTTATATCACCGAGGCACTCAGGAAAGAATCACGAAGACTGGAGGTGGGGGTCTCAAAAAAGCATTCTCTTTCCAATTTAAATGGCGTATTCGGGTTACGGAGGAACCTGTGACTTAGATTCTCGACGAAATACGCATAGCAAAATCGGACTAGAAAAGGATTGCTTAATACGTGGGCAACAAAAACAGATCGAAGGTTTAAAGAAAATGTCTTACAAGGAACGAATGTAACGGATAAACAACCGCGATTTCTGAGTGATATTGAATAGAGAGTGGGGAGTACTACCGAACAGCGCCGAAGAAGATCCCCCGAATGATCGGTAGAACACCGCTCTCCAGCTCAACGCAAGAACACGTAGCACATAGAAGACTACCCAAACCAATCGAAAATCTACATAAATTTGGTCTACGAAAGAATTCCAATAGAATGGTCCGAATGGTTCGGAAACAGTAGTAGATGGAGAATATAAACAACTAGTTTCGGTCAGGCGGGTCAAACGTAGCGAGGGCTAGAGGGGAACAGATTCGCACAAAACCAGCTGACAGTGACAATCGAAACAGACGCACTGAAAGCACTCTGTAACAACGAGATTCGCTTATTAGATATAGGCGTGTTTGAGTACCTTTGTCAGTATAATTTCTTGAATCTTGAACCGAGTCTTCTAAAAGATTGGGACAGAGAAAAAAGCAAAGGTTGATCGTGAACCAAATGCGTTTTATCATCAAAAGACGTTCTCTGAACAGGCTTGTGTCCATTCGAAGCACTGTATTGTGCATTGGCTTAGAAGGCATTCATAACTCCAAAATCGAGGTGCAGACGCAACCGTGCCCAATTTCATATGCTCTACACAGAAAGAACTACCCCAGACCATTTGACCAAGGCTAGTGAGTCCGATAAAAATCGCGGAACTAACGGATACTGCAGCGTGAGAGTAATTGCCACCCTGCATATTGCAGGCTGAGAAAGGCCATTTTAGTAAGTTCATGGGTGACTTCGATCGGGAAACAGTAACAAATTAAGCGCGTCATATGGTCCACTACATAATAATATTGTATTTCGTTATATTAACCCGGATTTGCAAGACACCGGTGTGTCCAGCTTCAGTTATTAAATAACAGAATTCCAGCACGTTGCACGATACAATGTAAGGGCAGGTTGCAATAAAATAAACACCAACAATAGAACAAGTCGTAGCATTATAAAACAAGTGGTCAACCACGTACAAGTTTCAAATTAATCCACCGTTTGAAGTATGATGGAACGGGAAGATTGAGATGTTTACATTGAGATGGAAGCCTGTACAAACACGAAAAAATAGAAAAAAATATTTTAATGAAGAGAAAACGGATCAAGAAAACATGGGTGTTAGCGCACCAGGTATTATGATCGTATTTTATTCCAACCCAGAGTACGTGGTTTGGGAAATTGTTTCATCCCGATTACTTACCACATTCAGGCTAAACACGATGGTGGTAAACTGAATACAACAAATTGTCAGGACACCGGAATTGGCCGTGTCTTATCGAAGAAGGAATGGATTCCTAAGTATGAGTGAATGATAATCGAACATGATTTATGCTAAAAAGATCCGTGAATCACATCCTCTCGATAACACTATAACAAACAATGATTCGCCAACATTGAGCTCGAAATATGGTAACTGCGCAACACATCAGTACCTTTCTAGCCCAATACGAATTGCAGCGCGAGATGAAACACTGACTGTGATATGTGGTTCAGTCATAAAGCAACCGTATAATAACAGCAATGGATACGTTATGGGTATTTCACTGAAGTTTGGGCAATTAATATGTGACGTGTTCATCTATAAAAGGATAAGGACGTTCAAATCCTCCAATAAAATAACAATAAAAATAACCTATTGAAAGGTGCAGCTAATTAATCAATAACTGGTGAATCGTGAAAACGATTGTCGAGATCATTTTTGCCCAATCGAAACAAGCAAGCACTGGAGAAAAGAGTTCGGGCGAGTTACCCACATTGTTTGTAAATCCCAATCTCCACATGTGACGAAGGCGAAATTGTCATCTGCACCGACAAGTTTTTCTGTTTTAAGAAATTCATCGAACAACTGAAACGAATTTGAGCGAACAGCCATGAAGAGGAATAACAAAATATCTGTTTGTAAATTTAAATGTAAGTTTACAAAGAAAAGGGATCCATCTCGGATGTTACACATCTCAATTTCATTGGTTGACTTACATCACATTCCAGGATTGCTCATGCACATCTTATTAAGCAATTTTGTTGCTAACTCCTTTAACATACGCACTGAAACGAATCTTGCCATCTTCATGTTATAATGTTCACCAGCATGAATCCACAGGGCCTGGAATACAATTCTCCTTTGTTTATGAGTCATGTTAAAAGTGAATTCAAAATAAAACCCATTTTATGGCTTTACAACGGTTTCAAATCTTACTAAAACTAATCTCGCCGCTTTGATCAGCGGGTACCAACAATGCGAAGCAGGTATTCTACTATAAGTACTGGGGATGTGAACATTCCAAAGATAAGCGGCCAGTTGGCGTCTGTGCAGGCATACAGATAGTTTTATCTAAAAAAATATTACAAGGAATTTGAGGCTAAACAGCCACGAAATTACAATAGTCGCACACTAAAATGTTATCGACACGTTTTGATGTTGATCACATCCACCGCACTGATATTCAACATCAGTTTACGGTCATCACAGAGCGTGTTTCACTGAAGTGATGGAGCGCGTAAAATGGCCAAATTTGTCGTGGTTATGGAGAAGCAGATTCGGCTCTCGACTGGAGATCGGGCCGGCACCGGATGCTGACGAACAGGTTGTTACTCCAAAACGGATATGCAATCATGCAGTACCCCATTGCTGCACCGATAACACCGTTCTGAATAGGCTCAACAGCGGCAATGAGTTGCATGCGGAAACACACTAAAGTCTTTCAGTGATGTTTGTTTTCTTATAGTTGTCTAAGCCTGGACAAACCGAGAGAATCTTAACCCAAGTCCAGTCTACGATTGTAGACAGACATACGATTTCATACATAACCGAAACGCATCGTAACGCGAAGGGACATATAACGGATGAGATGTACTTCAATGGTGGACATCGATTGAAGAAGGCTAACGGTGACTACATCCTCCATACATATACTCGAAAACCAGTTTGCTTTTGTTTCCTCTCATCAGACCAGAAGAGCAAAATTAGGTCATGAGCTTAATAAACATGATAAAGCACACTCATTTTGCATGCATTTTCGTCATACATACTGATTCGAGACAGATCTGTGAGTGGTATTACCTACCGCGAAACAGGATTGCAAGCTCATCCCTCGAAGACAAATACAGTGAGCATTCAGCTGATTGTTTAATTACCCTACATCTTATGCCAAAGCAAAAGAAGCTGATCTCACAGAGTCCGCAATACACGATTGTTGAGGAAGATTGATTTGCTTCCTTTTTACGGCACAACAACATAATAGCTCATCATTACAACTCACTTTCAAAACATCCCCTAAGGTTGGTTGTTCGTCGACCATGTCTTGGATAATACCAGTAAGCTTAAAAATGGAAAATGAAAAATGCAGGAGGTAAATGGAAAAGTATTTTCCAACTAAAGGTGGAACAAATGACCAAGTGTAATTACTTCTGTACAGAAATCTGTCAAGTACGGATGTGCCACTGGTTTGACGTAATGATGGAATTCGCTTTCAATCTTGAGCGTCGCGGAATTAACCTTGACCACAGGGAATTCGATAATTTCCTACAAAGGGCGGTGGAATTTTTAAATACCTTTTACGAGGCATGCATTAGAAAGCGGGCAAAGAAAGTACAACCACGACGGAAATAGCTGAAGGTAGCAGAAGGGACTCTACGAAACGGGAAACGTAACAAATTGAACCTAAGTGAAACAAGCGGAAGAGTAATACTCATATCTGATGGAATACGTCAAATAAAAGAGTTTCACAAAACTCAGTCACTAATGAGCGATTAATACTTGAAGTTTAACGCAATGTCATGGTTGTCGCATATACAAAGATTCGGAGGTTCGATACTGTGTGCGTCGTGGGACCAAGTGCGAAGTTATACCACTGATTTTGTTTGATCTGACATTTACGCAGTATTCCATGGACGAGTGTTATAGTTTGGTTAACACACACTTAGTAGTAAGCTATGTATCCTGGTTACAAAAGATCGCATGAAGCTTGAGAGTTTGCCGTATGGTTGGAAATATAATACAAGTAAAGCGATATCATATACGCGAAGAGATGGTTCACGCAAGCCTAATGATTCGTAGCCAAGCACACATACCAGCAGATTCATGCATTGAAAAATATTCTACAACGCAAAACGACCTAATTCAACTACCAAACCTACGTCATATGCTGAAGGAGCTTCAGAAAACGACTATGGAGCTTTTACACGAGTGGGTTACTTCATATATGAGAAACGATTATATGGGCTATGCGTTGGATTGTTAACCAATATTAACAAACGCCGTATACCGACAATTATAAAAATTATCGTTGACATGAATGGGTTCACCTTTAATTTTTGAGTATAAAATGTGTGTAATTCAACACGGTTTAAAATTTCTGATAGTATATCACAGCTGTACGATGCCTAAACACAAGATACTGATACCGTTTCCCATTTTTACAATATTACTCTACTCATAAGTAACATCGTTGTTTCGTTTTATTTCTTCCATCATTCGTACTCTGGTTGCCATGCATATCCGATGCAAAAGACCTAAAAGCAACGATACGTATAAGCTTCAACCAATCGCTTACACGGTTAACGCATAGGAAAGTTAAAATTCCGTTCTGATTTGGTGCTCAAGAATACAAGAGGTTCAGAGTGATAAACTCCAACGAAAGGATAGCTCTGGCGAATACACGTGATTCACATTGCATGGGAACTTCATAGCGTGAACAAGAACACCGAACGCATACTTAAAAGCTCTAAGAAATATTACAGAATATGCACACTTGATCATTCATTCAGCTTAGACAGAAAACGAAGAAGAAAAATGATGGGACATTGTATCAAAGTGTAGACCGAACGCCTACATTATATTGCAGTCGAAATTACTAATCAATGTAAACACCTGGCAAATAAAATGCATCGTAAAGAAATTTGTAAAACATGGCGCTCCATATTGCGGTGAAAAATAATTACGAGTTAATGTACGCTTGCGAATCAGATATAAAACCATGGTCCGATGCCCTTAGAATCGCTTTGCGCTATTTAGCGCTGAGGCTAACTATACTCGCTTGTGCTCCCAGTGTTGACTAATAAGTATGAGATGAAAAATATTATTTTGACACGTGAAAATGCTACACACATTGGAATTTTTTCAATATTTTCCCGTATATCTGAATGATATACTTGTTTCTGCCTATTGAAATGCACACACAAGGTTCATCGAAAAAATATGTACCAAAGTGAACAAAACTACACTTGAACTCACGATAGGAGTGGGCCTTTCATGCTTATCGCATGTGGCTTCGAAATCCAAAACGAGAAAGTAAGGAAATATTTGAGGCTTTATATTCCCCAAATTATTCGCGAACTTCATACCGATATTTGAAATTTGAGAATTCATGCGACACCAATGCTGAAAATATTACGAACGACGGTTTGACTATGTAGATTGAATAGTTTTCGTGAAGCTTGTACGATGGATTCGATTTTTTGGATAAACTCAAACACCACAAGTTTAAAATTACACGGGTGAGAAAGAGAATGAAAATCTTTATTCGAAATTCCAGCAAATTAAAATTTGATAAAATGGTTCACAATAATGGAGACGTAAGAACAAAATTTGATTCACAAAATATCCGCGGAATAAATGGTTCATTCGTCGTTCAATGTTAATATGCTTTTGATGAGAACGAGATGAAGTACATCAGACGTAGTGACGTTCTGGATGGAAATAAAATATATTGATCGATTTTAGATGAAGATTGACGTTTTATATTGAAAGAAATTTCAGGAAACTTTCGTAAGAGATAGAACTGGCGTGTAAAATAACTTAGTAATTCCAGTTGGCCTTTCGCGCGAAGCTCTTCTAAGGATTGAATATCACAGTAAGTAAACGCTCGAAAACACCGGTAAGCATCAAACACCGTGTAAAACACATTACTCCATCCACGTGAATCGAAACGGTTCATAATAAAGTCACCTCTCAGTACGGTGATAATCAACCCGGGGATTTCGAGGCTGTTCATCAAATGTATCGAACCTGAGTCCAGATAAAACTGACATTCACTTTAACTGCCTTGTTGTGAAATTGTATAGCAGAAGCTGTCTTTGTAATGTTGTGAGACCTTACCACTGCATGCGCGTCACATGAAAAGCGTTGTTTAGAGTGGCAAGAAATGATCTATCCTATTCAGCACGAAAATGTAGAGCCAATAATATCCAGAGCCCCTCCGACTGCTAAATTGATTGGCCACAGGTAGTGAGCTGCATGTTGAAACACGCTGGAGTCTCACTACCATCTTTATTCTCTATTTCTCATCTGTCTAGGCCTGGGCAACCTGACAGTAATATTGCCCATGTGCAGTCCCTGACTGTACGGCACTTTGCCTGGATCAGGCTTGTGCTTTCATACCTCCGACTGCCAGCTGATTAATCGAGAGCCATCTTTGATTGCAGCTATTTTGGCAATGGAAAACGCTACAATTCTGTTGACGAAATGATGTGAATTAGAAGATAAAGTTCAAGTCGACTGTGACCATGGCACAGCCGTTTGTAGAAACAAAACATGAAAAGGATTAGTGGAAAGTAGATAATAAGGCAGCTTCGGTAAATAAAACAGTGCTGTTGACTGCTAAAACGAAGGACGATATTGCACATCACTGCGTATATTACGGAATCTAGTTTTACTTAAAGGGGTTGCTAGTACGTCATTACGATTTTGAGAGGGCTTGGTTCTGCAGGCAAGCAACACGATAGAAAAAAACATAACCAACAGCGTAAAAGGGATTTGGGAAAACAGAATGTGTGAAAATGTAGTTTCACTGTATGCGCAATGTATCAAAAAATCAATTCGTTGGGTCAAATCACATCGGACTGGAACTATTTTGGGAAATTATGCGGAAAGCCAATTGATTACTTCGGCGTGTAAATTGGATAAGGAGAATAATTTATAGTCCGATACTCGTGAGGGAGAAGAACGCTGTCTTCCGTAATGTAATGACTCGAAATCACTGTACCGTTAATTACAATAAAGCGACCTACAAGGTGGAACTCATCCTCTGCTGCATCGACACCCATCCGGAGCTACGTATATTCTCCTCTATTGCTGAACAGTTCGGGCGATCAACGCTTAAGAATGCCAGACGCTGGGAAAGCTTTAGCGGAAGAACAGATGCAACTTATGAGCAACTATTTTTCTTGTATAAGTGCCAACACAGGAACCTAACTCCAAAATCTTTACAAAGACGACCACCGATCTACAATTCCCGTGCGCGGCAACTAATGGAACGACAAAATCGGCAGTGGTTGCAATTCATGATTGATGACGCACACAAACGACTCAAGAAATATTCCAACGTTATCCGGAACGAAAAGCGAATATGTGAAAACCGATTTGGACATGAACTAACACAGCAGTTAGCCGACGCCATCGCGAAAACGACCCGAAAAACCAAGCTTAACAAACGGCGTGACCTGGAAAACAAACTCCGAATTATTACCCCGCACCAATATATCACCAGCGGCGAACCTTGGGTCAAAAACCTGTCCGACAGACCCCTGACAGAGAACGAACAACGAATTCTCGCACGTGGTCTTAACTTCAATTTGAAAGACGCCGATCATACTGAATTCGTGGCTAATTTGGAGTCAATACTGAAATCTCACACTTTGACAGAAGGCGCACAAGAAGAAGTCCGCCAACTAATTGTACCTGCGCTCACCAGGAACTTGGAACATAACACACTCAATAAACAGGAAACCAACGCTTTGAACAGATTGAAACAAGACCGAAACATAGTTATCCTCCCTGCCGACAAAAAAAGAACGACTGTGGTAATGAACAAGGCAGATTATATCGAGAAGGCTGAACAGCTACTCCAGGACACAACAACATACAGACAAATGAACGGAGACCTGACTAAACGACTTGAAACAAAATCAACGCGACTTTGAAGAAATTGAAGTTTATGGGTCAACTGAATGGAATGGAACAAACAAGAATGAAACCAGAAGACTCAACTATACCGAGATTCTACGGATTACCCAAAATACACAAAGAGAATATTCCATTACGCCCGATCGTTTCCTTACCTGGAGGACCGAATTACAAGTTATCGAAAGAATTGCGAAGAAGACTGTTATATCTGGTGACAGACTCGGAACACGCCGTCAATTCTGCAGAAAAATTTCTCCAGAAATTGAAGAATGTGAGGATCGATGAAGATGAAAAAATGGTTTCTTTCGACGTAACGGCGTTATTCACATCAATCGATCAAACACTCGCAAAGCAAATCGTATCAGCGTTGCTAGATGAAAAAGGAACTGACCACAACGGAAATCGATTAACACGAGAGAGTTTGATGGAATTGATCGAGCTGTGCCTTCAAACACACTTCAAGCTCAATGGTAAAATCTACGAGCAGATTCGAGGAACACCAATGGGATCACCGATTTCCAGCCTAATTGCCGAAGCAGTCATGCAACGTTGGGAACGAATCGCTCTACCAATAATACGGCCAAAGTTATGGATCCGCTATGTGGACGACACATTTGTGATCATAAAAAGCACTGAACTGGACGAATCACATCGACTACTAAACTGTGTAATCAGAGGAATCTAATTTACCAGAGAAACTGAAGCTGACGGCTGCCTGGCATTCCTGGAGGTCCAAGTGAGACGAACAAGCGAAGGAAATTTGGAAACCAGTGTCTACGGGAAGAATACGCACACAGATCAAATCTTGAACTATCACAGCAAGCATCCAACCAGCCATAAACGCAGCTACGTTAGAACCCTATTCAAAAGAGCAGCAACACATTGCAGCACGCCGGAACTGAGAAGACAAGAAGAAGAATACCTGTTCAAAGTGTTCCAGAAGAATGGATACCCAAGAAGCTTCGTACTACGCAACAAGTTCAACCGTACCCAGCAAAGAAACGATGATGAAAACAGAGTCAGACGCGCTCTTCCGTATGTGCAGAATATATCAGAAACCGCAGCTCGGGTCCTTCGGCCATTTGGAATAGAGGTCGCGCACAAACCCGTGTCAACATTACGCAACCACTTCAACAATATGAAAGACAAAGTTGCGAAAGAAGAACAATCGAATATTGTCTACAAGATTACGTGCAGAGATTGCGAGAAGAACTACATCGGACAAACCGGCCGCAAGCTAAGCACAAGAATACACGAACACCGGTTAGCTGTACGAAGGCACGACCCAAGGTCACTGATTTCAATACATGTTGATCAATTCGGACACCAATTCGATTGGGACAACGCGAGGATTTTAGCCAAAGAAAACAACCGACGAGCGCGAGAATTCATCGAAGCGTGGCACTCAACAACGACATCGATTAACCAGCACCTTCAATTGGCTACAACCTATGGACCAATGAAAACGCGATGGACAAGAATGCAACACATGAATTCCACCAACCAACGGGCGTGATGGCGAACGGACAGACGGACCTTATAAAAACGAATAGATAACAATTTCAAGTCACTTCGTAAGAAGTTCTGCTGATGATGTGATCTAGCTTGATGACGAAACGTCCACCAACAACTACACAAGCTCGGCGAACGCCATCTGAACAACACGCAGATCTTACCTATGGACAGCTCGAAGATGGTAAAACGGTTATGAAATGGAAATGCCTTCAAATATTGATTTTTGAATTCATTCATGTTTTACTTTAACCCCAGAAAAGCTTTTGATAGCGTAAAACGTGGAGCGCACTAGAAGCTACGGAAGCACTCATTTGTGGAGATGAAGTCAACCAAAAATAAAGGGGAACTCATATAATGACTTGAATTGCAAATTATGCAAGGGGTCACAAATCAGCGAAATGAAACACAGAATGCTCAATGCCACAAATAAAATTCCTGATCAAGTGACGAAAAACCAACATCAAAAGGTTAAGCATCAAATGGCAAGCTGAGTGCGAGCTAGAGACCAGTCACTTTCCATTCACACCGTCGAAGATACGCAAAAAGACTAGATCAACAAAGAAAAATGCAGCCATCGATTTAGTTAACTTTGCCAGATTCTGTTACCTGGGATGTCATCAACACCTGAGATAGCTGATATAGATGCTACACACACTATTAGGCTAGCACGCAAAGTGCTTGGACGCTTGAAAAAAGCTCAGAAATCGATGTGACATCGTTAAAACATTGAACAGAATGATCAAGCCTAAGGTAGGGAGGGTTCGAAAGATGTGAGTTTGCGTGGTGCCATCGTCCAACGGCTCCATGTATCTATATACCTTAGAATAACACTGGGGATCCGTAGACTGTGAACATCAAGAACCACGCAAGAGTCCGTTAAAAAAGGCTAGTTCGGCGATGCTGTTGGATTGACCAGAGAGAACAGCTCTTACGTGGAAAACGTAGGAAGGAAAGCGCCTGGGAAACACGTTTAACAGAATACTGAAGCTAAAAGTGAAAACGGATAGATAGCCTTGCTTCATCAAGCGCTAAATGCTTACGTATGTCGAACACCCAACGCAGTGAATGAGAGCAAATCATCTGTATCGCTACATGACAATGCGACCGGAAAAGCTCTGGTCAAACGGTTCTTAGAGACTTGGCAAAGAGAAAAAATATGGTAACCCATGGTAACCGTACAAACTTGAGTGTACAACAAATCATCAACGGTGTAACAATTTGTCTAAATATGAACCACTTCTTATTTAATGAACAGCTATACAAGCAAAACGATGGTTTAGCGATGGCCTCACCTATTTCCCCAGTGCTGGTGAATATGTACTTGAAGCACTTCGAAGAGAGCTTTGAGAAACGAAGCTTTGAAACCAAAGATATGTTGGCGCTATGTCGACGATACATTCGTCATCATAAAGCGTAACAGACTAGAACCATTTCATAGTTATCTCAATAATTTGAATCCGAAAATCCAGGTCACAAAAGAAACCAATTCTACGGAAGGGACACTTCCGTTCTTGGACTGTCTCGCGCAAAAAGACAACGGCAAGATAAGAACGACGGTATATCGTAAGCCAATCGACACACATACCATTATGAGATTCACATCTGCGCATCATAAAAGGGTATTTTAGTCCGTAAAGAAATCGCTGTTCTACAAGTTTAACCATCTCTGAAGCGATGATGCCGATAAGAAACGAGCTCATCAAGTCAGTCGTCGACTTTTAGATCACGGTTACCTAAAGAGCTCAATTAAGCGCCAATTGAACCGAGTTAAACATCCGCAACCGAAGACGGAAAAAGTTTGGCGAGCTACGGTATCTCTACCGTATGTCAAAAGCGCCTCCGAAGGAATAAGTCGAATCTTAAATAGCGCAGGTATTAGAGTAACATATAAGGCAGGTAGAACTCTCCGCTCCGTATTAATGCATCTCAAAGATAAGACTCCTTTAGGTTGTGCGACGAACTGCATCTACAAAATCAACTGCAAGGGTTGCGCGGGTGTTTACATTGGGCAAACGTCTAGAGAACTCTGCACTAGGGTAAACGAACACAGGAAACGAGTGGGAAAGCGACCCCGCAATCCCAGTGAATATCAATCACTGATTCGGGATTCTGCCCTAGCTGAACACGTGCTAGACACTGGACACAGCGTAGATCTTGATAACGTGAAAGTGATAAGACGGGGTGTGAAATCTTATAGGGAAAGACTTCATGCCGAGGCTGTTGAAATAACAAAGGCTGGGGCGAATGCGGTGAACAAGGTGGATGGGACGGATATCTCAACAATCTGGCGTTCGGTTCTGCAGCGGATAAGGATTAACGCAAAGAACACCTAATGATTACGTAAGCAGTGTGGCAGCAGACGCTGTTCATACCTGTACACTTAATAAACAATTAGGGATGAACACAGCAATTAGGGGGTGTGATCAATTGTCTTGATCTCGCCAGCGTATCTTAGAGAACACAGGATTGGTCATGAAAATGCCATTTAAACCTGAATACTCTTCGTACCGATAGCCATGATCTGACGAAGCTTCTGTGTTCAGAAGCGAAACGTTACCAAAAAACTTGCTATAACCGATTCATTGCAAACTTTATTTTCATGATTATGGACTCCTGATCGGTCTCGAATATTTTCAAATACCATGGTAACCTATACTTAAAAAGCGAATACGTTTGAAAGGCTCGCCTAAATTTCGGAAGGACACATCGACAATACTGGAGGGAAAAATAACGCCCGATCCCAATTAGAACCACAAACGATAAATGGGGCCCATGGAGATGCGTAGGACAAGCCATAGCTAAGGTGTAATCCGAGTTTCACTGGCAACAGAAAATACGGTAAAAGAGAGATTGCGTCGCTGTACATGTCACAGATGCTCACCGTTTGATTAGGTGTCACACTTCAGTCGCCCAAGCTAGCCAGATATGGAGAAGTTTGTAAACGGAACTGAGAGACAGCAGTCATCTCAATTAAGTACGCACCGGTTAGGTATATTGAACTGACCTGTAGGAAACAGAGTTAGCTATTCTCGAAAGCATTGTCTACAGCTGGTTGTCGCAAACACTCTTAAATCTCAATCATCTTCATGCAGTTAGTAACAGTAGCATGGTCGAAATCAAACGGTGTAGTGGAATAACAAAAAGCAAACGAGGAGTATTTTATAGTTCTGATTAGACAAAAATACGTAGATGAGCAAATGAATTAGTTTTGGAAGTAAAATGCTGGGTAAGCCGTAATCAAGATAGACAAAACTCGTCTAGGAAGCCCAGTTTGAGGAAGGAACACTGGAACGTGTCACGAAGATGTTTCATCTGTTGCATCGGGATCGTTTTCTGATTGCTTGATAACCGATGAAACTCCCTGAATACGTGGTCTGGAAGTTACCGAACGACGCTTTTTTGGCGCCTGATCTTTTGACGGTCGCCGAGTGTGACCTTCGAGTGGTGACGTTGCGTCTCCGGGACCGAACAACTCACCTGCGTCAACGCGAGCGGCGACTTCGTTGACACATGCATTGAACTCATCGGCAGCCTGGGCATAAACCTGATGACCAGCGCCCTCGATAACCTGACGGAAACAATGGTCAAGTACACATTTTTCAATAGTATTCTAAATAATAAATCACGCAAGTGAGAAATCAGGCGCGAAGAATTCAACAATTTTACCAGCAGCATTATAGAGCGCAAGAGGTAGTGAGAATAGAAGTTACTTACTTACTTACTTACTACTTAAATGAGAAAAAAAATTTGGTAAGGAGAAGTAGTGTATGTATGCATGAAATCACAAGTCTAACGCAAGCAAAGTGCCGCAGTCACAGACTGTACGTGGGTTAAATTATATAGATATGAGAACGGAAAATGGCGCGTTTCCGTATGCAGTTCACTGCCGGTGACAGATTAATTTAGCACGGTGTTAGTTTTAAAGCAAATAAGTGGTAAACTATTGCACAACCGTTTACAAGTGATGGGAGATCAGATAGCTTGTATTCACCACCGATAAAGATGAAAACCAACGTTTGTGATTTATGCATTTCATGCCAACCAGCATGAAATGATTGTGGCAGTTTGAGTTGCCACAATACTTTCTACCGAACAGCCTTACGCGCGAAATTAAAAACGAAGGATAATCCGTCAGGTCCTGGTTAGCTTGAACCTATGAAAGGCGGTGACACCTACGAAAACATCACATGCATTAACATCGCATTGTTTCCTGCTGATAAAAACACACTGTTGTAGCAGCAAACTTAACAAGATAGAATATTCAGTTGCATGCTTTTCCGTTACACACACCCCACGACCGGTTTCGCGCTGTCTGCACCCATCAGGTAGGGACAGTAAGATCAGGATCCGCATGCGCTTGAAACAGTGAAGAAATGGTAAACAAGGAGCGCTTGTATGCCACTGTTGGATAAGGCTGGTACGACCAACCTGTTCAACCACATGTTAAATGGGGTTAAACCCGTAACCATGAAACAAAATATTCATTTGCATGCTTTTCCGTCACAAACACCCCACGACCGGATTCGTGCTGTTTGCAGTCATCAGGTAGGAACAGTAAGATCATGATCTGTGTGTGACGGAAAAGCATGCAGATGAATATTTTGTTTCATGGTTATGGGTTTAACCCCATTAAACATGTGTTTGGACACATGTGATTGAACAAGTTGGTCGTACCAGCCTTATCTAACAGTGGCATACAAGCGCTCCTTGATTATTAAGATAGCGTTTTCAGCTGAGTCACTGTTTGTCTTGGTCAGTGGTTCCCAACCTTTTCAATCCCCAACATCCCTAAGAAAATTCAAAATGCTCTCACGTCCATTATAATACATGATTTACGCCATTTCCAATACACATGGCTTAATCACCTCTTCTAGAAGTGAAGGGGTTTTCTTGGATTTAGCTACTTTATACGTCACAAGGTATGAAGCCATTATTAGTGGTCTGTCAATCGATGAAACGTAATTTTGAAAAGAATTCAATACGAATCATGCAAATGAGCTTTTTTGTTTATATAGAAAGTTAATTAGAACAAATGTACCAATATAAGTAAAGCATTTTAGCATAAGAACTGTTTATTCCAGACAACCGCGAAAGGATCGCTACACGAACACAGATTACCGTATTTTTCGGACTATAAGGCGCACATAAAAACAATAATTTTTACGAAAAATCGACAGTGAGCCTTACATTCCGGTGCGCCTTATGTATGAATAGTGAATGTTCACCTTGAACATTCACTATTCATACATAAGGCGCACCGGAATGTAAGGCTCACTGCCGATTTTTCGTAAAAATTATTGTTTTTTATGTGCGCCTTATAGTCCGAAAAATACGGTACGCTGAAAAATTGACACTGAATCATCCGATAATGACAACACTTTATACAGTATAAAAAACTTAAAAAAGCATCTTGCATCTCATGGAATGCAGTCTCATACCCCTGATTGAGGAACCCTGGTATAGGCGAAGGGTAAAACGACTTGAGTGCGCAAAATTTCAAAATACAATTCGGTGCACAGTTAAGCGAATTCGATCCGATGTATTTCGTTTCATGTCACACAGTAAAACAATTGGACCAGATCTATGCAGCTGAGTAGTAAACAATGCACACGATCGCTGGTTGCGCCACAAGAATGAGAATGGAAGAGACATTACACGGTTGCGCAAGCTGAAGAGGGACTCAAGTCGGGACGGAGTACACAAAATTCGCAACTCATGGTCGCCATAGCCATTCACAGTAAGTGCGAACGCACGAAGGACTATGTGAAGAAAGGTGACAAAATCCACGCTAATTGCGGCGAATAATTGGAATTGGTGATAATCAGCGGTGATTAGTGAAGACCGCAATTATCCAAAAACTGAGGACATCATTACACCGAGTGGTGATGGGGACGCCGCTTTGTACCCAAATTCCCAAGAATCTTGATTGAGGCCGACTCATCCTCCAGGAGGAGATAGTCGCACAAAATAAATAATAATAACATCATTAAACTGTACCTTCGTTTGCAATGCACAGAAAGTATATCACAATCCAACAGATGGATTAATTGAGTGAGCAAAAGCAGCGCAAATGATTACAAGACACATGTGTATGATGAAAGCACAAGCCTGATCCAGGCAAAGTGCCGCACAGTCAGAGACTGCAAGTGGGCGATATTACTGTCAGGTTGCCCATGCCTAGACAGATATGAGGGGGTAAATAGAAATAGAAATAGAAATGGTAGTGACACATGACCAAGCATTGACCAAATTCACACAACGTGAGCTGTTTTCCAATACCCGATGAAGCGTGCGCATCAAAAGCGAGATAAACTTACCCTTATGTCCACATACGAATCGGGTCTCTTGGCCTTGGTTTTCGTGCCAGACGAAATATCCATCCACGAGCGTGACCCAAAAATAAATGTCATTGGAACAGCGCGGTCTAAGCGGTCCACTCGTTGCAGCATCGGGTACCTCGCCCATGGCAAAGGGGAGCACAGTGTCTTGAACGCAACTTCGCCGCTGAGGATTCACAAACGAGTTTCGTTAAATAATAGACTACGAATTATCGGTCGAGCAAGATATTAAGTGATAAAACATTGTAATCGGCGAAAAACGCCATATTGGTTCCAAAAAACATCATCAAGGTTCTCCACACACGGATAATTTGCTCGAGGGATAAACCAGGTGGCTATGATTAAAATTAAGGGCACAAAAGACAATACTGCAGCATGGTGCTAAATGCTCGTCACAAAAGTTCGAGCGATACACGGCAGTTTTAAGTGCAGCGCTTCCATTTTAATCTAAGACGCAAACCAATTTTTTGGCAAGGGAAGAGGCGGGCGTCACTCCAAGGGTAGGCAAAACGAGATAGTTCAATGTTACGATCCAATTGATAACAAGGTCAAGCACTGAATGGGTTATTGAGTGAGGGAATAAAATTGAATAAAATATTGTAAATTTTAGTTTATATTTTTTGTTTCTCGCTACTAAGCCCGTAAAAGCTTGATTCTTGATGTGTACAGTAATATGAGATAGATAAACGAGGAATGAACATGTATGCGTGTATGTTTAAGTAGCCACGTTAACCTTCACACTACTCGCTAGATTAACAATAGCTGAAATCTATCAAAGCCAAGAGAGTTCGCGGTGATGGTGTAACTTTCCACGAGTCTTTTATCATCATTATCACGATCGATGAAATGAAATCGATGCACGCGTTGATGCTTTACTACCATACCGTTGCGACGGAATTATACACACATGGAAAGGGAGAAGCACGGAGACTTGACAAGCTACCTGTGTCCGCATACACAAAGCGCCATACACTTGGTCGCAGTGCCTACGTCTCTGGTACATGCAAACTGCAATCCGAGAGCATGAATGAGTAGAGTGACGTCAACGAGAAAGCATACGGAACTGGACGGTGCATTGCAGTGCTGTCCGTTCGCAACCGATCACGAAATGTAACCGGTGGTAAATAAAATTGAATTTGACGATATGAAGAGAAGACGGACATAGACAGTTTAAAGAAAATGCCCAGCAATAACTTGTTTTTACTTTGGCCCCATGTTATGTAGCAAGTTGCGCGGTTGTGAAAAAATTCGTTTGAATGCCATGTTCGTGTGGACGTGAGATGATATTTCGGTTTTTAAGAAACTCATGTATGGGATGCTATACTGTATTCTTCGAACCCCGTGGTGATTCAGGGGAGGTGGCATGCATAAACGAAATCTCATTAATCCGCAGATAGCGTACACCGAACTTTGTTTAATGGAGCTGTGGAATGCTGTGGAACGGTTTTTGGGGCTTACCAAAGAAATATGAAGTGACCGCTCCGAGGGAAATAATCACTAAAAGATGACAGCGAATACATTCTGTAAATACTCCCACCAAAAGTATTACTTGGAGTATGTTTGTCAGAAAGGAAGACATCGCGAAAACGTATGAGCCTCTGAGAAGATTAGATTTGAGAAAATATAAGCGGGAGATTTTATCTCAAACAAACTGGTGCGAAAGACATGAATGTGATTTGAATCTACATTCAATACAGGTCATTTTAAGAACATGCCATGCATAGGGTCTTGTAAGGAGTAATGTTTCACGAGAGTAAAGTATTTAAAAGACACCACAGTACCTTGGCGTTTGTACGTTAATATGGTAAATGTAATCCAGGGCTGCTGTGCCATCGAGATCATCCACCTTTTGCGAGTTCAACATGGAATCGGATGAGTTGCCACGTGAAACTACGTTGGTACGACGATTCGATCCAAAATCGGAATCAGAATCCGTCCTTGGGGAGTCATGGGAAGTGAAATAGGCTTCCTCTTCTTCATACGATGGAACTTGAAGGCACTAGATCGGTAAACGAAAAAGAACTCATCTGAGCAGCAGCTTAGAACGGAGGAGCTCAAAATAGGTTCACCAGTTGGAATTCGTTATTGAACATGAAAGAAACCGTACGGTGACCAAGTACGTAAAAACTATCTGTGTCGACCACATCAGGTAAAAAAGGACATCATATATCTCCCGACGATTCAACGATTGTGATGAATTCATGAGCGGAGGAAATTTAAAGTGTGACCAGTCCGATATACTATGTGACGTGTTGCTCACATCCCCCATACGAGCAACACATTACTTTGGTCATCCATTAGTGCATGGAGTCCAGAGTAAATAAGGCAGACCGAACTGGTTATCAAACAAGTATAACCTCCATCGATTATTTTATTTTTATGAATGGATTAATGGAGGCAAATATTCGAGCTTCGGGCATGTGAGAGCAGTCATGATTTAGTAAGAAAGACAGTGATTGCATGAAACGGTAAACGCGAGAAGTAGAAAGATCGAATAAAATATAGGTGAAAACACGGCAGACGTTACATCAATAATTTGACAACCAGAAATTGTGCTGTTTAATTGGAAAAAGTTTATTTTATTGGATTAGCGAGAGATGTAACACTAGAGGGATATAACTTTGTAGCAAGGACCACGAAGGCCTTGGGATACATTTAATTAAACTTTCTATCAAACAGACTGAAGAACATAAAATCTAAAACCCAAATCCTAGTAAAGGAGCTTAAATGAAACAAGTACGGATTGCGAAAACAATTCCAAAAATATAGTCGTTATTTATACGTCGTATTCCACCTGCGGAAAGGTTCAAGGCACGTTTAGTGGCTAAAACTAGTGAATTTATTACAAAGGAAATCGATTGAATGAATTCCAAGAAAGGTAGATGAGCAATGATATAGCACGCCAGGTGAAGTGGATAATAACTGATGTGTAAAGACACTGCACCTACCGGGAGATAAACATGGCCCAATTAAAGCATGTACAATCAAATTAGCGTAGTTTCTTAAGTAACACAACGTAGAAACTCACCTCTCCCGAAATCAAGGATCGTTGATCGAAAGTGCTGCGAAGATCCCCACGTACGCGATGGATAGCACTGCGGCCTAAGGGGCCAAGGGCTCTCAAAATAGCAAGTGGACTTGACCAACTAAGGTAACCACGAATAGCCCTGAAAATTGGATAGCTAAGACCCGGTGGAACGGTTTGTTCGACGGGCGCTTCGTTGAAACCCCATGGATCAACCAATATGAGATGAGCGACCCTGAACAGAATAGAACATACAATTGGGATTGGTAAAATTTAGGCGAGTATATGCGAAAAATATGTAAAGGCATAGACAACAGAAAAGGATTATACGACGCAGCAATAAGAAACTAAAATATACAGATAAAGGGGGCTACACGAGTACGCAATAACTAGCGAATGACATTAGATCAATGCAGCAAAGGTAGCACCAACAAACAAAGCAATATATGTATACGGCATGTGGATGCTTGGATTATGATAGCATTAGCTTATAAGCAAAAGGAAAATGGAAAAGAATTATGGGTGTATACGTGGAGAAATGCATATAAAATGGGTGCAGGCGCAAAGTCACGAAAGTAGCAATCAAGCTCAATGAACTAGCAGTCATGCTCGTAATCGATGCAAGATTTTTCATGTTAAGAATCACGAAGCAATGAAAGTTCATGGTTTATGGCGGTTATACAAAAAACAGCAATCTGGAACATGTGGTCAAAAAGCAAAGAATTTATAGTTCTCGAGTAGAAACGTTGCTTAACGGTTATTGATACCGAAAGAGATCCACAATAACATGATTATTCGCAGGATTGCAGTGTGAAGTTGAATGGAGTTATCTTTTATGCTTGTCATTGAGTGAAAAAGAATGATGTGAAGCATGATAAAGACAGTTGCGATCATCTCAACTTGCTCAAACAGGATGAATGATTACTGCGGGCATGTGCTTTATCAAAAACCTATCATAACAAGAACGGTAACATTAGTTTGTCATTTATACAGGCAGCTCATAATCACATGATGGTATCATTGGAATGTCCCGTGATTAATGATTGCATAGATACGTAATCATACAGTACTTCTGTAATTCAGAGGTGACAGTGTGCTGTTTTATATCGCTGCCGCGGGAGTCACACTATACTTTCCTTTTCTTATACCTCAGTAAAGCTTGACAACCTGACGGTATCCCAGCTTACCAGCAACACTTTGCCTGCATGCATGAGATTTCGTACATTCAGGAATACCGATAAACAAAAATTGCTCATCCTACCCTCGCAATTCCTTGAACTCAAATCAGCTAAGGAAATCTGGGAAACGTTTTACAGCCAACTTCGTATTATCATTGACTTATCATCGAAGGTGAAAATAATATCCAGCAAACAGCGTCCGAAAAAGCCTCTCAGAAGCAGTACTCGGAAATGGATGTGTAAACGTGACAATGCCTGGTCCAAATACTTGGACGATCCTTCTGGGATAACTTGGTGCTACTACACGTTATTGCGAAATAAGTGTGTCTGCCTCATTCGAAAAGACAGAAAAGATTACCAAATCAGTCTTGTCGAAAAATTCATTATAAATCCCAAAGCATTGTATAGACACGTCAACGACCTCCGGAATGTTAAAATGGGAATACCGCCACTGGTCTCTGGTACTGGAATAGTGACGTCATTTAAAGATTGCGCTAACGTTTTCCGACAACAATTTGCATCAGTTATCTCACAAGTGTCGACCCATAGACAGCCCTTAAACTCTGACAGCTGCAGCCTGCCAATTCTTCAGGGGGTGGAGTTCCCCCCAACGTTGTTCAAACAAAATTAATGACGATGAAGAGAACAGGCTCACCCGGTATAGACAATATACACGCAAACATTTTGCACAATCTATCTTCCGAGTTGGCAATACCGACATCTGACGTATTCACGATGATGTTCGAGCAGAGCTTTGTACCAGAAACTTGGAAAACTGCCCTGATTAGTCCGATCTACAAGGGTGGTAAAAGAAATGATCCTTTAAACTATCGCCCGATAGCGTTATTACCAGTGCTATCCAAAGTAATGGAGTCCATAATAGCTGATGCCTTACGGAATCACTTTGAGATTAATAATTTAATCTCCGAGGCACAGCATGGATTCAGGAAAAAACGATCCTGTCTGACAAACTTGCTATTAGCAAAAGAATCTTGGTCTGAGCTACTGGATGCCGGCCACTCCGTGGACGTAATTTATATCGATTTCTCAAAAGCCTTCGATCGTGTGAATCACGAAATACTTTCGTCGAAACTACTCACCTACGGAGTACAGGGTAAACTCCATGCATGGATTAAAGAATGGTTGATATCTCGTGAGATGTACGTGAGAGTCAAAAACGAACTATCCGAGTCGATTAAAGTTGCCCGTGGTGTCCCACAAGGATCAGTCCTCGGACCGCTTTTGTTTTTAATATATATAAACGACTTGCCTACTGTATTACAGTCGTCCGTGCTTATTTTCGCTGATGACGCAAAGCTTTGGCGCAAGATAGACTCCACAGACGACACGCAGAACCTGCAACGGGATCTCGATATGATTCACACTTGGTCCATAGACAACGAAATGCCCCTGAATGCTTCGAAATGCAGCCTATTGTCTCTCAACAGCAAGTCGAGCAAAGAATATTATCTTGGTCGCACTGTTATTAAACCCGCCTCCTCCGAAAAAGATTTAGGTGTGATTATCCAATCAGACTTAGGAAACTCAATGCAATGTCGACTGGCTGCCTGCAAAGCTGAAAACAACTTGGGTCTCCTTAAAAGAGTCCTAGGTTCGTTTGACCCCAATATTGCCTGCAAATTGATTTCAACGTACATCCGTCCTCATGTTGAATATGCTATACCGGCATGGGATCCTTGGTTGAAAAAAGATATTCTGCTATTAGAAACTCCACAGCGCAGAGCGACAAAACTCGTCCTGGGACTATCAAATTATCCATACGAAACGCGACTTAAATTATTGAATTTGCATTCGGCTGAATACAGACGGAAACGAGGAGCACTTATATTCATTTGGACAGTGCTTAATCAAACAAATCATCCTTGCGGTCATTTGTTTCATCTTTCCCATAACACACATCTGCGAGGTCACCAATTAAAACTTTACCAACAGCATAGCAGGTTGAACTGCCGCAAATATGCATTTTCCGTTCGCAATGTGCAACTGTGGAACAGTTTACCTACTCATGTGGTACAATCTGGAACTGTTGAAGTTTTCAAAAAATCACTAGATATCCACATGGAAAAGTATGTTTTTTATGTTTGACAATAATCTAACAATATTTTGATATTTTTTACCATCCGACCCGATGTACATTTTTGTGGGTCTTGTAAAGCATAGCTTTTTACCTGCATATAATCTATGAATAAATAAATCCATCAATAAAGTTGCGTCAAGATCAATGCAAACAGAAAAATGAAGACTCTTAATTGCATCAGGATAGGTAAAATACTAGAATTAATGATGTTCGTGGTCGGTATAAGATTAGCATTGTTCAACAATTTGCCAAGGCAGTTAAAAGTGTACGAAGTATGTTGACATACTTTTGCGGAACGCCTTTGCACAGCAAGGTGTCAAACAGGACATTTCGATCGACTGAATCAAATGCTCTATTGAAGTCTGAAAAGATGGCTATCATCGGCTGTCGATAAGTGTGCCGCAGTTCTAAGATCTGCCTAAGAGTAAAAATGTGGTCAACACAGCCTCTGCCAGGCCGGAAGCCACCTTGCTGCTCTCGGATCTGTGATTGCCTATGCGAGGTTAATCTTCGAAGCCATATGGACGCATAAATTGGCATAAGTTGGTACAATAAACAAGCACCTCTGATTAGAAGATTCTGAGTTTGTATGTATGTATGTATGTATGTATGTATGTATGAAAGCACAAGCCTGATCCAGACAAAGTGCCGTACAGTCAGAGACTGCACGTGGGCTAAGATACTGTCAGGTTGCCCAGGCCTAGACAGATATGAGAAAGAAAACAGAAATAGTAGTGAGACTCCAAATTGTTTCAGCATGCAGCTCACCACCGATGGCCAATCAATTTAGCACGGTGTTAGCCGCACAGCACAAAAGTACTGCACGATTGCACGTCCGTGGTATGTAAGCATAGTGGTGGTCTAATATCGGTGGCTAGTCCAAGTGTACACATCCTGCTATTGCAAGGAATCCAATCGATTAGACAGGATTCTGCCGTGTATACCACAAGACAGCTGTTGTATTGACATTACTTAATTCCCTGCTGTTTGTTTGAGTGAGACCCATGAGCCACCATTATCATTATAAATGCACACAGCCAATTAAGTTCTTCTCCTCTTCATTCGACCACGGATAAGTAGAAATCAAGCGCCGATTTAATGTTGTCTTTGATAATGAGTTTGCTGATGAGAAGGATACCAAAATAATCCACTGGATGTCCACCGCGAAATGCCCGTGATTTGTTGTGGACCACATCCTTGCACTTACACTAAACAGTTTCAGAGAGCCTTACAAAGTGGAAGGATGGTAAACAATGTTTGACTTAGAAGCCATCGTTAGAATTGATGAAAACCGAACTACATAGTGATTTCGGGTTGTTCTGAACACGGTGGTTAGTTGTCGGATGGTATCTAATAGTGGCTTTAAATGTCAAATTTAACTGTAGAAATTTGGAGCTAACCGTAAATTGGAAAAGTGAATAACTTTCAGCAGTGTTGTAAATAACACAGAGCATCAAATTCAGTTTTAAAGTATCGGTATAGATCCAAGGCATTAATAAAAGAAAATAGTGCATCGTCGTGCACAAGTAAGAGGGAAAGGAAAAACCGTATCGAAAGATCAGTTGTAATCAAAAAGAACGTAGAACTTTTTTAACGCACACCTAAAAACTCAAGAACTATGTTTCCAATAGCTTACCTGTGGGGATGACGAAGAGCATAGGCGGTTGAAATAAAACCACCAAGGCTGTGGCCGACTAGGACAAAACTGTCCAGGTTCATCGCTGACCTCCATTCTTCAACAGAATCCACCCAATAGGTCTCAACTTCATCCGCTTCCTTTGGGAATTGCGGCCGAGAGCTCCTACCGAATCCCAACAGATCAAACGTGTATACGGGTCGATGAGCAGCAATAGCGTCAACGTTTTTACACCACAAACCCAAACCTGACGCGAAACCGTGAATCAATACCAAGGGAATTTTATCCTTCGATTGTGTTTTCGATTGCGTATCATTGAATTTTGCAAGCACCGTTCGAATGAAACATTTTCCCCCAAATATCGGTACAAAGAACCCTTTTAAAGTGCTTCTTAATCCTACAGATAAAAGTTTTAAGATAAATTAGTTACTCTGCAATAGTTTGGTTTCCGATTGGATTAACAACTGTGGAGATGTGCGGTTCCAGCGAAGCCAAAAAGGAAAGGGATTTTTATCGATTTCATGTTCACTGAAACAGATTAAAATGCAACCGAGGACATACGGTATGATCGTTTCAGTTATCATATTTCTATTTCACCGCTGGAGGCCTAACGAATAACATCCACAATGGCGCCCAAATTAACCGAAAATAAAAGCTGAAAATTCACAGAAAATTTAAGCAAAAGCTTAAAACCGTTGCGGAGTAAAAGATAGAAGCGAATGTAGGATGTGTTTAAAAATTTTACTCATGAACATATACATAGCAAATATCAAATGCTTAACTGCAGAAATAAAATCCTAAAAGATGGGAAAGTTTGGGACTTACGTTTGGAACAGTAGGGTCAGTAGTAGCTTGTTTGTGTCTACGCGTATCACAGTATACAGCAGATAAGGCCACTCTGTTCATAGTGAGAGATGATCGAGAGACTATCGTTTTTGCTGTTATAGTCATAACTCTATGCGTGCTGGGATACGAGGGTTCTCGAACAAAACTTTTGGCGAAAAAAGCCTAACCCACAAGGCAGTGTGTTGGGTTGAGGCCGCGTTCGTCTGGCCTCGATTAATTATATTGTCTGAAATGAGTGGTGTCTGGAGAGCATCATTCCGTATAGATAAATGAGTTATAGGGGTAGGCAAACCATCGCACCATGGTAAAATCAAGTTTCAGCGCGTTATTCATTCTTGCAAACCTAACAAAGCTCACTAAGTGACAAAGGTGACCAGAGCCAAACAGATATTCTGAAATATAATTGCCATTCAAGCGACAGCTCACGGCAAAAAACGTGTCGTATACGTACCATTACGGTGAGTTTCCTCATACCAGCGCTTTGTCATGAACTGGGTACCGGTGTGATGAGAGCATCAAACAAATACCGCGTTAGAGAAGACTGATTGCCTGGAAGTTAGGCTTCATTTAATTCACAATTGGAGTAGTGTAGCTGCAAAAGAGTATAATATTAAGAGATGAATAATTAACAAAAGCATTCATGACAACCAGGTCGTTCGTCTAAGCCTCTGCCAGTCTCCGCAAATAGATCGCGGTGGTAAGCCGCGATGAGACGTAATTAAAACATGTTTCAACCAACGCAAAAGAGCGGCCTTCCGAATTTCTTTCGGCCCATTAGTCTTAATACCCGTTTGCTGACATTCGAACGGAAGAAGTTAATGGTGGCAAGTTATATCCTGTGCTCTGGCCAACAGCTAAGCAGCCTTTTGCCGTTGTCATTTTGAAGATAATCGAGACCAGAACTCCCACCCAAGATCTGATCGTTTGAAGATAGACGACCTACAGGCGTACTCACTGTTCTCACTGTTCTCCTGATCGCTTGAGCTCATTACACTCATGTCCCAAACTAGGATGGCGATGTCGGTACCTATGCAGCAACTACACCAAATTGCGGCCTTTCTTGCGCAAACCATGTAGTTTTACTGCACAAAGGCGCTTGTCAAATGTGATCTAGTTTAACAGTGCGGTCTGAGATCTGTCATTCAAAACGATTGCGACAACAGCTTGATCGTCATCACTCGACAAGCGTAAATGGTACGACTTGCGAAGGTTCGAAGGATTGAACGACTTAGTGTTATGCACTAGTTTCTGGCAAACAGTATAAATTGAAAACGAGATTATTATGTGTACGAGTCAAGGCTGCTTGTTGTCTGATGCACATTGACGTCCGTACACTAAGCGCCGCTAATTAGAACAGCGCGGGGGGGAAGAACGCTCTAGTGGCATTAGGATCAGTCAACGTATTCAAAGGAGGTAGATTCAGAGAGCTTAATGGAAGGTTGTTCTTCTATCAGGGCTGTAGTATGTTTGTTTGTACACGTTATTGTACCCCACTAAACTCTTTTTTTTGTTTTGCAGCCTGTAATCATGTTCCAAGTTCGATAAAGCCTTCATCCAAGGCCTTTGTCTGAAATCAAAGAATATGCCAATCAGTCACTGGGAAGATGTCCTCCTGCAAGCATTACACTCGATTCGCTCCTTATTATGCACAACTACTAACACCACTCCTCATGAACGTATATTCTCGTACTGCCGAAAGTCTACAACTGGCGTATCTCTTTCAACTTGGCTAAGTTCTCCCGGGCCCGTGCTACTGAGAAAATATAACTGCACATCTAAATACGATCCCGTCGCGGAGGAAGTGGGCTTACTTGAGTGTAATCAACAATATGCCATCGTTAGGCTACCTGATAGAAGAGAGGATACGGTTTCATTAAGACATTTGCCACCTCCCGGTAATCGCTCAACTCTCCCACCTGAACTTGATCTACATTGTT
This sequence comes from Atriophallophorus winterbourni, assembly GCA_013407085.1. Taxonomy (NCBI): domain Eukaryota; kingdom Metazoa; phylum Platyhelminthes; class Trematoda; order Plagiorchiida; family Microphallidae; genus Atriophallophorus; species Atriophallophorus winterbourni. The sequence goes on along the minus strand of JACCGJ010001363.1, from coordinate 80,652 downwards.
TGAATAGATAGAAAATGACGTGACCGATTCCAATAATGCAGACACCGGCTATGTAGTGTCTGATATATAGCCTTGTCAAGCAGAGCTAACTGAATCGAATCCGACAATCCTATCCGAATGTGAATCAAATGTTGATAGAGCAACAACGTGTGAGTCCGTACCAACTTCGGAATCGCGAGGCCTAATCCATTCAGATATATATAATCATCTATACTGTTCAATCACTATTTTTCGCCATCACCACCTAAATCCAAACCCCTTTAATACCTTTACTCTTTCGCGCCGGGAAGAATGTAGTATGTTAGTTTGTACATACTATTGTATCGCCTGGGCAACCTGATACTATCTTAACCCACGTGCAGTCTCTGACTGTGCGGTACTTTGCCTGAATCAGGCTTGTGCTTTCATACCATATATACATACTATTGTACCCCACCAAACTCTTTCTTTGTTTTGCAGCCTGTACTCTTGTTCCAAGTTCGATACAGCCTTCATTCAAGGCCTTTCTCTTCTCACTGTTCTCCCGATCGCTTGAGCTCATTACAAGGGCTATGATGTAGAGGACTACAAAATAGAAAATGGTTATGATAAAAGTTTGAATGCAGTGTGAGTAGTGAGCAAAGAATTTGTGATTTTACATGTATATGATAGTTGCTTGTGAATGCGATACTACTCGGTTTCTCTGTCCGAAGAGGGAAATTAGACGACCTGGAGCCTTTAGCTAAAGTACCTAAACCATAAAGCAGTAGGTTGAGACTGAGATTTTCTGACCTCAATTCATCGACCATCCTGGTAGCAGTATCTCGATTGGTGCCTGAATGACCATACAGTATAGCTCAAAGTGTCGTGGAGGTACACAAACACACGCACCACATCAAGGTCCATTCTTAAGTCAATACATATATACTCGTTCATGAAACTTGTTTGAATGCATGTTCCATTCGAGGTGTAGGCACCTCATCTCAGTGTTTGTGCATACTCTTCTATAGAATCCGTAGATATTTAAGTCACACCCTTCCCCATCTTTTAGGATTTTACTTTTCCATTGTTGTGTGGCAGTTAAGCATTCGGTACACGCTACCGGTGTAATTATGTCTGTGATGCGATGATGATGACATATATACATGCACGCATGCTAGCCATATACAAAAGGCGAATGTTATCCCCTGAGTGATCAAGTGATCCCAGCTGTTTCTTAAGAGAGGAAAAGACTTCGGAATGATGGGATGTCGTTTTGAATTTTGCAGCGCTGCGATCATTCGTGCCATTCCTTACTAACTCTTAGTAACCATAGTCTAAAACTATCCGGTTACAGATGTCGGATTGATTGCATTTAATTCGTCGTGTCCCTGATAATTACATATGTTGGGAATAATTGGGTTGAACATATAGCGAATGCCAAAACTCTTCACTGTTTCAAACTAACTTTGTATGAGCATATGATAAAGCAAGTTTTTAATATTGTTCAGATGCACTTCTGAAACTCCTTGGGATGAACTGTCTTCTGACCAATGCCCAAGTCATTATCTCGGTGTAAGTTGCCAACAACTCACTCGAAAAGTAAGCATTCATTGCAGATAAAGACCAAAAGTGATTCTCGAATAAAGCGACGGTCTTAAACGAGTTCGAATTGATTGACGTACAGCTCAAACAATTTTCGGAAAGAAATATGAAGTGGGTGAATAAGTTTATGATGTACATCAACTAAACCGAAATAAAACGCAATTTGCCAACAAAGGTTGCGAAGTTGTTACAGGAATACCCAGCCATTTGCCAGCTAACTCGAAATAAGCAGGTAAGCAGCCATGAGATTGCACATCACATCCTCGTGATCGACACGGTTGCAAACGCTCAAGCACGATGACCACTAGCTGTAAAGCTCACCGTTGCCGTTGCAGAATGCCAGCAACTACTGTCAAATAATAGCAAATGATTATCTCCAATACACATGGTTTCTAAAAAATCAGGCTACTGGACACTATGGAGCGATAGCATAGAACTCGATAAGCTTCACAGTTCCTGATAGTTACGCCGTACCTCATACAAAGAAAACCTCACTGAGAACGAAGAATTCACTCTAAATTGCACGGCAAAATTCCAAACGTTAACTTAATTTCGCCGGATACCATGACAGCGCGGGCACTAACCGCGTTCGAAGCAATCGAGATAAGCCGAAGTACGCTCACATCCCTGACCCACCACTTGACATAGTGCAGAGCTGAACTAGTGCTGGAAACGAATGCTTCTCAAATCGCTATCGAAACCGTAATACAACAAGTGATGGACGACACATTTGAACCACTTTTCTTCTTCTCTTGGAAGCTTCAGCAGGCGAAAGAAAGATAGAAAAACCCTTGTTGCGAACTACTTGCGATGTAAATCGCAGTATAATATTTTTTAGTAAGAATTCCTTCCATCTTATACAAATGGCCAAAATCACGCAAAATCATGGCAGATTTTCTATCTTGCAAAATCGCCTCGCAATGTGAAATGTTAAACTCTCCATGCACGGAGTCAGTCGACGCACAACGAGTTCGCGTGACATTCAGACATTTCGAGACCAAAACATCTCAATGGCTTTAACTGATCATCATTTTCCGTACCTCGAATTTCAGCAACCACGCTGCCGTCAACACTCACCACAGATAGCACAGGTAAACGAAATTTCTGTTCGCGAAATCTGACTACTCCGGACATATAAGGGAACATTTAAGGCTGATTAGTTTTCAAAATTAATCACATTGTAATATGTTCATGTTTGCGACAATATAAAAGGCGCAATTGCATTTCTACCTAAACAGATGGATAACTATAAATCAAAACTGAACAGATACATAAACATTCTAGTAAAAAATCACACCCCATTGATAAATGGAAGAACCGCCACCAAGGAGCCGCCATGTTTTTATAGTATTACATGAAGAAAATAAAGCGGTTACGGCGGAAGTTCTCTTCCAGTGGACGCATAGATGATTATGAACACTGCAATGTTATCCGTAACAAATGCACCTACCTAAAAAGAGAAAAAAGGGAAAATTACCAAACTCGCTAAGTGGATGACGCCAGGTCAGTGCCGCAAGGTTTGCTTGCATACATTCGAAGTAGAGCCTAAGCTTTTCAAGGGGTACCCTGTTTGAGATCTATGGGAGGTTTGATTGAACACGAAGACGAACGTAAAGCTGTTCTTCTCGTCGCTCAGTACAGATCGGTGTGCACAGAGGAGCCATTTCCAGTTCCACTGCTGAATGAGAGTAGCGCCGAAATGCCGCTCTCGCCAAAAATGGTGCAGTATTTACTTGATCGGCTTGATGTACTCTCACCACCTGGCCCTGATGGGATACATTCGATGCTTTTGAAGGCATTGACAGTTATTATACACAAACCAATGGCGCTAATCTTTCGTGTATCCATAAGGTGTGGTAGATTACTACAAGGTTGGAAGTATGGCCTTGTCAAATCAATGTATAAGACCGGTGAAACCAGTAATCCGACTAACAACCAACCGTTTACCCTCACTTCCGCAATTAAGAAAACCCTGGAACAACTGCTAAAAACGGCTTGAAGATTTTCTCGCTACAACCAGTCAGTTAACATCTGCTCACCATATTTCTATGCAAAGACAATCATGCGCATCCAATCTCATCACTGATCGCGAGCACTGGTGTGCTGAACTTGAGCTGGGCCATCCGGTAGTCACTGTCCTTATTGACTTCAGTAAGACTTTTGACCGTATCCCATTCAAAAGTCAATTGCTTGAGCTCTGTACACTTGGAGTAAAGAGACCTGTTCTACATAGGATCGAAGATGTTCTTACTGCTCGTTATACACGGGTCGAGTTTAACGGAGTTAAGTTGCCGATTACACGTCCAACTTCCAGGGTTCCCCAGGGATCTCTTCTAGGCGCGTTACTTTTCAAAGTGTATGTCAATGACCTCCCGGGCTCACCAAATCTGCATTGTCTACCTTTGCCAATGACCTCAAAGTTTGGGCTACCGCAAGCTCTTCAGCTGACAGTACGAATTAGACAAAATGCTTGATTGGACGGTAAATTGGCAGCTTCCTGTCAACCGGTAGAAATGCGCAGCGATGCCTTTAAGGTCAAGTACGACTGAAGGTACGTACTTCCTCGGGGATCATCAACTGAAATGGGTTGATAATGAACGTGACCTGGGTACAATTGTGACCCGGTCGTTTAAATCCACGGAGGATACAAACAGAAAAGCTGTTGTCGCAAACCGCGCATGGTGGGCTATTCGTCGATCATTCTCTGCGATTACTCAACAAAAGTTTCGCATTCTTTATTTTACACACGTGAGACCAGTTTTGGAATATGGTTTGCCAGTAACCTATAACAAACAAAGGGAGAACGTGACCAGCAGGAAAAAATGCAACGAAGAGTTCAAAGATTGAGATCAATTACTTATGAGGAGAAAGTTCAGAGCCTCAACCTTTTATCGCTTAGTATTCGGTGGGTGGGCTACGAATGGCTACTAACTTATCGCATATTACCAGGAGCCTATGGTGACGAACTGCGAGAGGTTTTCCCACTCGTGACAGGCTTCAGATCCAGCGGCCATGTTCTAAAGCTCCAAAAGCGAAGGACACTACGCCTAACAGACGGCTTCAGAATCTCAACAAGAGTTGTTAACTTGTGGAATGCGCTTCCGGAAGGGGTTATTTCAACCAGATCTGAAAACCAGTTAAAGCAACTAGTGGATAACGTACTGCCAGAAATCACTGGGAAGTTGTACAACTCTGCACAGGATTTCTTTACCTGTGGTTCTCCTTGACTATCTTGCTGATAGAAAGAGATGCGGCTCACAAGGGTTTGACCTGTCTTCTATCAAGCAGAAGAAGAAGAAGAAGAAGAATAAAGTACCCGAAAAGGTCTTAAATTTGCTATGTATAAATCAACTCATATATACTTGAAATGCCAAGTTTCGAACAATAAAACAAGTACCAAGATGACATTTTCCTAAAATGGACATCCAATCAAGAATCGTTACAACCAGCAGGTTGTGACAATAATCTGTGTGCAATATAAATATCAATAGTCAATATCTTAAACAGTTTAGTTGTATCCTACAGTTAAAAAATTCTTTTGAAAATGCGGGTTGACATATACAGTAAATAATAAAAAGACAGATCATTAAAGTTTGGTGTTTCAAGGCCTTGTAGCGGGAACACGCATTCAGCTTGATGTTACATCTTCTTGATAGAAGCAGAGGGAGCCTTCCCTATTTCAGCTGAAAATATACGCCATTTAGGTTTTTCGATTTAGCTTAAATTTCATTCAATAGGTGAAGGAATAATTAAATATTTCAATTCTGGTTATCCAAGGGATAGTAAGAATGGTAAACAATTGCCAAATCAAAAATACGTTCAAAATTGATCACTTGTTCAAGGTCAAATATGAAGTAGAATTTGATGCTCGTTAAAAGGTTCAAGATCAAGTTGCATATGGCTGAAGGTCAATCACACGCCCAGATTTGGTCTTGAAGGTATGCGTTCGAGAATCAGGCACTTCCGTAATGAGTATATTGATTACGTGTTTTACGAGCTCCTGTTTCGGGATATATGAAGATTATAGTTGGCGCTCACTTAATCATTTCAGTTCAGTTCAGTTCAGTTTGCACACAACAATATGTGGCTAACAAGCCAATCGAGCGTCCGGAATTTCTCCTGGTGAAAAGCTGCAGATAAGCACCCACCACTGCCAAAACGTTTATTTTTTGTCTATTTGAAATCTTCGCCGATCGCCAAGCCAAGAGATTATCCGGGTTGAATTGAGGAAGCACCGCGTTATAGCCGATGCTGGAAAAAGAAAAAGCAGTTTCTCTTCACCAGCACGTTGAGAGGTCAGCTGAAGTAGCATCGTGTGTAATTAATAAAAAACACAGAGAACTCTAGCCCTCACTTTATTTACGGGATAACGCTAAAAGAAGAAATACAAAAGCTTGTATAGCAATTAAGGAGAGTATTCGGGAAAAAACTTACCCCAGTTGCGGTCCAATCCCTGCTCAAAACTAGAGACGGTACTGCAGGATATAAGTTTCTCTGGAAGAATGTTCCAGAAGTTCACAACCCTAAATCTGAAAAAGTGTTTCCTGGAGTCTAGCCGACATCGTTTCTTAGCAATTTTAAGTGAGTGGCCCCGGGTGCCCCGCTTGGGGCTTAAGGTAGAGAAGTCGTTCATTTGCACGCCACTCAAACCCTTCAAGATCTCAAAGGTTTCCATTAAGTCACCTCTTAAACGACGGCGCCTAAGGAAGAAAAGGTTGAGAGGCATTAGGCGCGCAGCGTACGGTTTCCCTCGCTGACCTTCAATCATGCGAGTTGCGAGGCGCTGTACGCTTTGAAGTAGAAGGATGTCCTTTTTGTAGTGAGGACACCACGCCTGAACACAATATTCGAGATGCGGCCGAACTAATGCCTTGTACAGTAGCAGGAATACATCGGGTCTTCTGCTCGATAGCGCTGATTTCAGCCGAAAAAGTAACTTGCGTGTACGCTGAGCAGCAGCGGCACATTACTTACTTACTTGACTTGATGCCTTGAGTTCCTGGAGGAACAAAGGGCCTCGGCAACTTGTCTCTACTTCGGTCTGTCCATAGCAGCCAGTTTGATGTCGTTCCAGTTAAGTCCACACTTGCGGATTTCCTCTTCACACGAGCGCTTCCAAGATAGCCTTGGGCGTCCGACCCGTCTCTTCCAGATTGGGTTCCATACCAGAGCATGACGCGTGATGTCATCATAAGGTTTCCGCAAGGTGTGCCCAACCCATCTCCACTTTCTTCTACTGATCTGCTGGGCGATCGGGTCCTCAGCAGCAATCTTCCACAGGTCTTGATTCCTTATCTTTTTTGGCCATTTTGCCCCAATAATTCGACGAAGGCAATTATTGTCGAATGATTGCAAGCGGCCAGAAGACTTTGCTGTCACTCGCCAGGTTTCCGATTCATAGAGTAGCACGAATTTGACGGTGCTCCTTAATATACGGAGTTTCGTGCGTTTTGATAGAGCGTTCGACTCCCGAATGGGTTTCAAAGCTATGAACGCGTATCTTGCTTTGGCGATTCTGGCGACTGTCTTCGTCCGTGCCACCACATATTGAAACAATGCTGCCATAGTGGACGAATCGCGTGGCGTTTCTGACTGCTTTACCATAGATGTCGACTGATGGGTGCTCATCAGTTAGCACACGGGGGACTTCTGTTTATTCGGTATTCACGCGTAGTCCTGCATATGAAGCAATGTGTGTTAGTCTTTCGGTCCGTGTTCACAAATAACCACTGTTGAACATAACGTCAACATCCTAATAGTAACTCGTAGTACTGCTGTAATAAATAGATTTCGAAGTTCTACTACATATAATGTCAAAGTTTAAATGCCCTAATTTGAGCACATGCTTGCAATCATACGACCGGCGAAATCGCCCTATACAAGTTTCCACTATATCATAGAGGCAATTAGAGCTATTTCTTTGCGTCCATGTAAATACTATTCTGCTCTCAGCCATCTCTGATAGGTATCCCTTTTCCAATATGATTTAACATATTCTTCGCATGAAATGACGGGGTTGAGGCGACTTCATAAAATGTCGTGGTGATACTGATAAGTGCATTTTGGTGTTGCCTTTTCACGAAATACATAGACAGCATTCCGAAGGAGAAATTATTTGCCTTTTAATTATCCCAGTAGCAAACCACCATGTATGAACAACCATAGAAACTTACATAGCTTTTTGACTAAAATGAATTACTGATCTATTCAAGGATAAGCGGCTATAAAGCTTTCTTTAACAAGACCCACAAAAATGTACATTGGATCGGACGGTAAAAAATATCAAAATATTGTTAGAGATTAATGTCAAACGTGAAAAACATACTTGTCCATGTGGATATCTAGTGATTTCTTGAAAAACATCGACGGTTCCAGATTGTACCACGTGAGTAGGTAAACTGTTTCACAATTGCACATTGCGAACGGAAAATGCATATTTGGGGAGGTTAACCTGCTCTGCTGTTGGTACCGTTCAGATTGGTGACCACGCAGATGTGTATTATGGGAAAGATGAAACAAACGACCGCAAGGATGAATTGTTTGATTAAGCACTGTCCAGATGCATATTAGTGCTCCTCGATTCCGTCTATATTGAGCCGAATGCAAATTCAATATTTTAAGTCATATTTCGCATTGATAATTAGATAGTCCCAGGACGAGTTTTGTCGCTCTGCGCTGTGCAATTTCCCATAGCAGAATATCTTTTCACGACCAAGGATCACATGCTTGAACCAAGTTGCTTTCAGCTTTGCTGGCAGCAAGTCGAAATTGCATTCAGTTGCATGAAATTCGAAAGAAAAACTCTTTTGTTACACAGGTCTGCAAGACTTTGCAACCATTGACTATCCTCTTGGATGATAATTCGAATATCGACAAGGATATACTTCAACGAACAAACAAGTTCGTTGAATCAATTGTTACGGAAATTTGTCAAAGAGAATTAAGATCTAATAATGGTATACTGTTTAATATAGACGACAGATATCCTTTACAAGATTTAAAAACTGCTATCTGCTCCACTTATGGTTTCCCATTAGACTGCGCTTCTCTAAAGCGCTTGAGGAAATTCTATTACAACTTTTTGACAGAAGCCTTGCATCGCACATCTTAGCCCATAAGGATGTTTTCAAATCGATTCCCAGATTTACAGATATCTTTATCAAACCTGATCTCATACCAATGCAAATGAGATTTAGTTTTAATAAACCTACCGTGAATACTCAATATTCTACCGAATCTTCCTGTAATGGAAAATAAACTATGGAATTGGATGTGGTGCCACAAGTGTTAAATACACCACCACCTTCGCCTTCTCCAGTCAATAATTCAACACAACCGATTCTTCCATCAGAAATTATTACATCTCATCACTCAAGGAAAAGAACCATTCGCCCAAGTTTCGACAAACTAGTGCCTTATTGCCCTCACCACCTTCTATTAGAACATCTTCAACTTTTGACAAGAGAAATACTTAGAACTTTAATCAACGTATAATGCCTCATCCATTAGATCGCAATTTGCCATGGCAATTCCGTCGACCGTGTCCACAATAACCCATCCCATTCTTGAATTATTAAAATCAATCACCGCAATTTTACCAAAATAGCTGGTCCCCTGACACAAATTTCCCATATTTAAACTCATTTCACACTCGCCCTACTATGTTCCGTTATCCGAATATAAGAAATTTTAAAATCCCTCCACGAAGGTTTTTAACCTAAAACAACCTGCGCCACATAATGATCAAATACCTAATAAGCCACTCCTTGATCAAAGCCCCTCATCTCTTCGATTTATTCTTATCAATGCCCGATCCATAACTAACAAGATATTACCTTTACGTTCATATCTTCTCTCTAACCCCGCTGATATTATTCTAGTAACTGAAGGTTGGACAAAAAAGGAACAATCAGATTGTGAACTCTCAATTCCAAACTATCACATTTGTAGGAATGACCGCGTTTCAAAACGTGGAGGAGGAAGCCTTGTTTATGTTCATTCTAACCTAACATCACTTTTCACCCGTCTTTGATCATATCGAAGATTCTATATGGCTGGCACTACCGGCTTCTGATCTCTTAATTGGATGCATATACTACCCACCAGCTACTACTTCTTCATCGCTTCAATGCTTATCTTATTGCTTCATAGAAGCCTCTGTCCACCCTTCCCGCTATAAATTAATCGCAGGAGATTTTAACATGCCTTTACTTAAACGGGTAGAAAGTGTAGTATTAAACCTTATTTTGTTTGAATTGTTGAAAAGACCTTGTAATTGTTTTGGTGGTATTATATAAGCCTACGTGCCCGTGTTCTGTCTTCTGACTTTGTGGATTATACTGTTTGGTGAACTGTGTGTTGTTCATTGGATATTACATTTTTGGCGACCACGCCAGGATCTAAACTCGGAACATATTTTTTCGACAATCTATTTTTTTAACATTTTATGATGAACAAGGAGAATTCATTTTCGGAAGGCATGCCCAAACTTGTTGTGGCCGAAGAGTTCGGTACTGTCGTTCATTCTTTTCCGCAGAGAAAACCACCTCCAATTCCTACACCCGAAAAGTTGGAAGTTGGGGATGATTATTTCGTATGGGAATTAAGAGTCCGTTGGTACATAAAACATTTTCCTGCCGATGACCGGATCGATGTCGTCATTGCACTCCTGTCTAACGCTTCGTAGGCGAAAATAGCGGAATTGTCTATCCCTGACGATGTAGACGGTTTATTTAAGTTGTTTGGACGCTGTTTTGCCGAAAATCGACTGCGAGCAGACCATCGCCGAGATTTCAACGAACGGCGACAGCTAAACGCAGAACCAGTTGTGGTGTTTATTTACCAGCTGCGGAAGTTGGCAAGACTGGCGTTTCCGGAATTGTCACAAAAGGATCCTAGAAAGAGTTTTCGAAGGAATCCCTACAGCAGTTTGATTTTACCTGCGTATACCGGCCCGGAAAACGGCACCTCAACGCAGATGCTTTATCCCGCCGACCACTCCGTGATCACGGTTCATGCCCGTCGTGTTTAACTTCTTATACCTTATCCGTTACCATCGAATCAGATAACCGCTCTTCTTGGATTGATGTTCAAAAAAATGATAAAGACATTCAGTTGCTGTACAACCGCTTGAGTGTTTTGGGGGAAAAGCCTAGTACAAGTGAGATGGCAGGTTGCAGTTGGGAAGCTCGTTGCTTATGGTCTCTTTGGAATTCGCTACGCATGGTCGATGAAGTTATGTACATCCAAAATGGTGCAGCCTACACACAACTGCTAGTAGTTCCCGAAAGCTACATATTTACGTTACTTGATAAACTTCATTCATCATTAGGTCATGCCGGTCAGAACAAACTTGAGGCGGCAGTTAGAAGTAGATATTGGTGGCCTCATCAGAGAAGAGACATACGCAATTTTTGTGAAGCTTGCCAGCTATTTGCACAAATCAAACAAACGTCATGTTGCACCACTTCAAGGGTTACTTACAGGATACCCGAATGAATTGGTATGTGTCGATGCTGTTGGCCCACTACCCGAGACGATACAAGGAAATAAATATATCATTGTACTGGTCGACCACTTTACCAAATGGTGCGAAGCAGTTCCGGTTAAACGAATAGATGCAATCACAACAGCTAAAACTATTTTCACACATTGGATATCACGCTGGGGTGCCCCGAAACAACTGCACTCTGACAGAGGATCTAACTTTGAATGTGCTGTTATGCATGAATTATGCGTTGTACTGGGCATCAAAAAGACTAGAACCACTGCCTACCACCCCGAAGATAACGGACTTGTGGAGCGGACTAATCGAACTCTAAAGTCTCTCCTAAAGTCATTTATATTGACTGGTTGTGCTCGCAGTTGGGACGATGCCATTCCACAGGTGCTGCTAGCCTATCGCGCTAGTGTACATTCTTCTACGAAACAGTCTCCTCACTTCATGGTAACCGGTCGTGAAATGAGACTTCCGTTAGACGCCACTACACCTCTGGCGGAACCAGTTGGCCGAATTTCATCCGATTTCGTTGTTGAACTGCAACGCGGGATTAACAAGGGTCACTGTCTGGCAAGGGAACACCTCAAAGCTTCTCAGCGACATCAAAAGGAATATTATGACAAGAAAGCATTCGGTGCACCTTTTATTGTCGGTGATATGGTTTATCTTCATCGTGAGTCACCAGAACCGGGAGTGTCTAATAAGTTCTCTCATCAGTGGCAAGGGCCATATGTTGTCGACGAAATCGGATCTGACACTATATGTACTATCAAGAATATTTCTTCGAACAATCCTCGATCATTCCGTGTTCATCCAAATCGGTTAAAGCTGGCAAATGTACCTGACCCAAACCCACTGGACGGCGCTGCACTTGAGATTGCGAAGGAGGTTACTGTATCTACATCTACGAATGCATGTAGCACTGAGGACAGTTGCTTCCGAAAGGGGGAGTAATGTAGTATTAAACCTTATTTTGTTTGCTATCAGGTGCAGGTTTCCTTTCCCAAGCTCCGAAACTGGATAATGAAGGTTGCTCTTCCGGAATTCGAAGGATTTGGTCGATTAAGTTTGCCTTAACCTCCGCTTCTTCCAAATCTTTTGGCGGAGACAGAAGAAAGTGTTTTCGTGCCTAATGATTGGTGATTATACTGTTTGGTGAACTGTGTGTTGTTCATTGGATATTACAAAAGCACCCATCGACATCGTAGACGTACAAGAGGCGACTAACGGGTTTGCCAGAAGCAGCAGACGCCATTACTGACTGGCAACCTGGTTTCCCGACTAGGTGGCTGTGTGCTTCAGGGTGTTTACAACCTGCACGGCAGTTGCGCGCGGCGTTTCCGAACCAAAGGTGGTAATAACAGAACCAGTTAGTATCGCGAGAACGAGAACGGCGTCTATTGTCAGATCGACTCCGAGATCCCAGTGGGGTGATTCAAGGTAACGTATTAGGCCCCTTACTATTTCTTACATATATAAATGACATACATAACGTCATTTCGCATAGCAAACTGTTGTTATTCGCTGATGACATGAAAGTTGTCATCACTTTCCCAGCTAATCAAGCGCAAACTTATATATCCCGACTAAACAATGATTTAGCTGAACTTGCAGATTTGGCAAAAAATAATAGTCTAACGTTCTGAACAGAAAAATCTAATTTTATGCCTATAAGATGCACGATACAAAATAACTCAATCCTTCTAAACAATAACGCAATTCAAATGATTGACAGCACGCGTGATTTAGGATTTCGATATTCTTCATCACTCACTTTCAACGAACAGATACGCCACCTTATTACTAAAGCCAGACAAAGTATGAATACTATACACAGATCTATAATTCAGCCTCATTGTAAACTAGAAATGTATAACTTATTCACTATTCTTATCTTTTACTATTGTAACATAATATATACTAATATAAATAAAACCGATAGCATAGTTTTAGAAAAGATACAACGTACTTTCTCAAAATCAATAATCGACTATACCAACAAGCAATTCTATAGAGAAAGATGTATACAACCGAAACTCGATCCTCTATGGTTTCGCAGACTCAAGCATAACCTCGTCTTATTCTTTAAAATACTGTCATCGGATAATATGGAAATACGTTCGAATATTCATATACGGCATAATTTTAAATATAGCTTGAGAAACAGTGAACAAACTAATAAGTTACCAAGGTTCCGAACTAAAGTAAGGAACAGTTTCTTCTTGACTAAATATGCTAAACTGTGGAATCTTCTTTCAAAATATATAAGACTCAGTTCTTCTTTAAATGAATTCAAATCACATCTAGCTTCATTTCTTACCATTGAAAAAATTCGCAATCTTCTCAATTTAAATGTTCTACCTGATGATTTATATAATAATGGCATTCCTGGTCATTAATATAAAATAAACGTTCATAACGTTTGAAACAACATCCTCTCGCTTCTGATTTTTTTTCTCCAAAGCAAAATTCTCAATCCGCACCAAAATGAAATTGGCCCCCAGACCTCAAACTAGTGGAATAAACCACCTACGCCTAGCGGACAAAAAACGACTCATGGTCAGGAAAGATCAATCTATTTACAACAATCGAAATGAAAAAGTTTGGAACATCAACAATAGAGATTCTTCGCGCATCTTTGATGGACCTTATCCATTGATCATCAGTGTTGCCGAAAACATTCTAGACCTCTCCTTGCAAACGCTGTGTTTTCGTACTATATCAGATCACGTACTGATCACCTGGAAACAACTTTAAATACCGTTAACTTTATATTTATTGAACGTTAAATTCCGCTGAAACAAATGACCTTGAACAAATTGTTTTTGCAAATGTACATACTATAATCTGATTGTACAAAGCTTTTGGAAATTATTGATCATGTTTAACATGCCTTGGATTTCCAAGAATAAAATTTTTTTATTTATTCATTTACTAATAATTGTTCATTAAATACAAAGTGGTTCATGCTAGGGCAGATTGATACACCGTTGATAATTAACTGGACGCTCAAGTATGTGCGATCTGAAAAACCGGTGTCAGATTTCAAGGCCCTTCTAGCTAGCATTCGTTATATCGACTTTTGTGAACAAAGCGCTCACATCGATGCTAACCATTAATTCACCATCATCAACGGTAATTTTGAACAAAACTATCTTCCATTTTTTGGAATGTTTAGCACAAAACTTAGACGGAAAAATAAAAACATCTGTTTATTGGAAACCTATCGATACAGGTGCTGTAATACAATACACTACCGCTCATCCAAGACAGGTCCTAAGGCTTTTTCAAATTTCTATAAGATACTACACCTTTGGTTCCAAGGTTGTCAAAGCTGGGGTGGTTTTAGGGATAAGCTCCCAATTCCAAGAATGCTCCAACGGCACGCGTATCATATATCCTTTGACAACCCAGTCCAGCTCCTGGCCTGCACGCATGGTCCTGTGTGACCCAGCGGAACTGCTTCCACTGATAGAAGAAAGGGCGAAGGCGGCTGACTGGCGCCTCAAAACCAGCATGCTTCGAGCAGGTGGAGCTCGTAATTCCATGAGAGCGGTCCGCCTGGGGGAAAAAACATTTATCTCAAACCTCCACAGCCTTGGGGCTACATCCAATCTTGGAAAAGGCTTCGGGAGTCAAACTTGAGGAAAACTCCGGAGCCGGAGTCCCATTAGGCAGTCTGAAGGTTTATACAAATTCGCCCTGCCAACTTCTGCAACGGAATCGTTGTCCAAACGTATCAGCTTAGCTGTTCCTTCAGTTCCGGTGGTGCCGTGAAGAATGAGCACTTGCTGCATGGGCAACAGCTAGTTTTCCACTTTGAAATGCCCTGGCGTACATCACAACGCACCAATGGAGAGGACACCCCATTTCGCTTCTGCGGATAATAACACGGGAAGCAGCAGATACCGGTTAAAAACTATGGCTTTATTGGCGTAGAGCTCAGCGCCTGAGGCTGCTTCTGACGGTGGGAGAGACTTTTGGGTCTCATTGGACGGCTACCGCCCGCCTCAAGCTGGGCAGCCTCCAGCCAATATGGTGCCGTATTGCCACGGTCTGCTATCCTCATTGGGTGCATGGGGATTGAGAATCAACCGACAAGCAGACTGTTTTTTCCGCACTAGCGAAACCAACTACTAAAAAACAAGAGTCATTTCTGAAACTGGGAACCTGGAACGTCCGGTCTATGCTTCCTGGATTTCATGACGACGTCTCAAATATCAGAGGCGTAAGAAAATCTGCTGTGATTAGCAATGAGTTTAAGAGACTGAATGTCGACGTGGCTGCCCTACAAGAGACGCGATTATCAGACACTGGTATACTAGTAGAAAGAGATTACACATTTTTTGGGAAGGAAGGGGTTCTGATGAGCCTCGACTGCATGAAGTTGGGTTTGCCGTTCGAAACGACCTTCCAAAAGCAACAGAACCGAGCAGCAGCGGGAGCGAACGGATTGGGACTCTAAATCTGAGGTGCATTACTGGTACCATTACGTTGGTAAACGTTTATGCGCCGACGCTCTCTGCGACGACTGCTGAGAAAGACGCTTTTTATCACAACCTCGTAACAGTCCTGAAAAACGTGCCACAAAGAAACTGTGTAGTGGTATTTGGTGATTTCACTGCTGGAGTTGGTGCGGATTACGAATCTTGGCAAAACTGTCTCGGGAGGTTTGGTGTAGGTAAAACCAATTAAGATAGACAACGCTTTTTAGAATTATGCACACAGTTCATTCTTTGTGTCACCAACACTTTCTTTCAAACAAAACCACAGCGTAAGTTCTCTTGGAAACATCCTCGCTCTAAGCACTGGCACCAGCTTGATCTTATTCTTGTTAGGCGCACTAATATAGGAAGCGTACTTCTAACCAGATCATATCAAAGCGCAGACTGTGACACTGATCATTCACTGGTCTGTGCAAAACTGAAGCTTTCCGACACGAGATTTCACCGCACCAAATTGTCTGGTAATCCTAGTATTGTCGTCACCCGCATGTGCGAACGTAATCTAGCTGCGCGATTTGCAAAAGCCTTCACAGCCGAGTTCAGCAAGACAACCCCACTTGAATCGGCTTTAAAAAACTGGGAATCGATAAAAAGCTGCATATGCCGAGTCACACTTTCCACTTTCGTCCGAAGAAAGCTCGAACAAGCGACTGGTTCGAAGCAAAAGCTTGTGAGATGACTGCTGTGTTGGATGAGAAACGGTCAGCATTCTTGAGGTTCAACGGTATGCGAACAGATAAAAACTTACGACTTCTAAGAGCAGCTAGAAATGAGGTCCAACAGAATGCAAGCCGATGTGCAAATGACTACTGGACAGAAATTAGCCTTAGTAGTACTGGGAATTTTCACATCATGTATGATGAGATCAAGAGAGCCATTGGTCCAAACAAACTTAAAACGGCTCCCATTAAGTTTGCATCAGGTGAACCGATTGTGGACAAAACTCAGCAGATGGAAAGATGTGTAGAGCACTTCTCCTCTCTCTACTCTAGGGACAGTACGGTTTTACTACATGTATTTGAAAATGTCGAGCGGTTGCCGACTATTGATTATCTAGATACTCCCTCTACTCTTGATGAGCTCAATAGAGCAATCGACCGCTTAGCGAATGGGATGACCCCTGGTGACGACGGAATTCCACCTGAGCTCATCAAATGCTGTAGAGTAACATTATTACAACCGCTTAACCATCCGATTCTCCAATGCTGGCAGGAGGAATGTGTCCCACAAGAGATGCGAGACGCAAGGATCATCATGCTATTGAAGAATAGAAGAGATAGAGGTGACCGCAACAACTACAGAGGAATCTCCCTTCTGAATGTTGTTGGCAAATTGTTTGCTCAAGTCTTACAGATCCGGCTGCAAGTTTTAGTTGATGAAATTTACCCCGAATCCCAATGTGGCTTCCGCAAGGGAAGATCAACCGTTGACATGGTCTGCTCCCTGAGACAACATCAAGAAAAGTGTCGGGAACAGCGTATGCCCTTATACGCTGTTTCTATCGACTTAACGGAGGCATACGACTACGTCATCAAGGAGGGTCTTTTCAAAATGCTTGATTTGATAGGCTGCCCCCCAAGACTGCTGAATCTCGTTATTTCGTTCCACTCAATCATGAAGGGCTCATTCCATTTTAACGGTTTCAGCTCAGAAGCCTTTGAAATTCACCGGAGCGTCAAACAAGGGTGTTCTTGCTTCCACGCTGTTCGGCATTTTCTTTGCTCTGCTTCTGAAGCACGCTTTCAGGATGAGGACAGAAGGTATTTACGTACGCACACGAAGTGTTAGCAAGCTTTTCAACCTACACCGGTTAAGAGCACAAACCAAGGCACGAAATGTGCTAATCCGTGACCTGCTGTTTGCCGACGTTGCAGCCTTTATTGCTCACTCCCGAGACCACCTTCAGTCTCTAATGGACTGTTTTCGTCGGCATGCAAAGACTTTGGTCTAACAATCAACATGAGCAAGACCAAAGTCCTTGGTCAAGGGACTGTATTGGCTCCCATCATAACTGTTGGAAACCGTCAGCTTGAATCAGTACATCAATTCACATACCTTGGTTCAACCATTGCGGATAACCTCTCGTCAGAAACGGAGATTGATAAACGGATTGGTAGAGCAGCTGTCATTCTGTCCCGTTTGAACTCTCGTGTTTGGGGTAACCGAGAGCTGACTTTAAAGACAGAGATGATGGTATACAGCACGTGCGTACTAAATGCTTTACTGTACGGCAGTGAAACCTGAACCACTCACGTGAGACACGAACAAAAGCTGAGTGCTTTCCATCTACGAAGCATCCGTCTTATCTTGAACATATCGTGGATGGACAGCGTGACAAATGCTGGAGTACTCTCAAAAGCTGGTCTACCGAGCATGTTCACTCTATTGCGCCAGCGCCGCTTGCGCTGGCTGGGTTCGTCTACCGAATGGGAAATGGTCGTTTCCGAAAGTCTACTCTTGTGAGTTGCAACTAGGAAGTCCCGACCATTATTCATAACCGCACTTGCGGTACAAAGACTTTTGTAAAAGAGGTATGAAAGCTCTTGCATTGTCCCGCGGCGATTGGTAGAACTCGCTCTCCCGCTCCGACGTTCACATTTAAGACAACTGTGTAAAGCGTAGTCCGGCAAGCCGGGGAGGAGCAGATACAGCTCTTGGCTGTTGAACGCAGATAACGCCGTCGGCGTGCAACTGACGCAATACAACCGAGTTCTGACTTTCGTTGCCAGCGCTGCGAAAGAGATTGTTCCTCCCAAATCGAACTGTTTAGTCATTCCGAAAGCTGCAAAACTTGAACATTTACGCGATAGTGATGTACATTCATGGTCGACATCGACCGAAGGATGCCAACAACAACAGTACACCTTTGCAGCGACGAAAGAGACCGAAAACGGGCGCACCGTGGAGCGAGCCAAAGGTTCATAGACCATGGTTATCCAAAAGTTATTGTACAACGCCAATTCATCAAGGTAAAATACTCGTCAGAAAATTGGGAGAAAAATTGGCTAAATACTGTTTGTATATCTTATATATGCTGAGGTAAACACTTATAATTTTAATAAGCTTCCATGAATACCGCGTTTCTTTAGCTTCTTCAAAAGTTAATCATGATCAGCTCTGTCGAAATCTTTAGAAATGTTTAGGTAGCACGCACGAATACAACATTCTAGCATCTACAATCTTTGTTCAATCGTATAAGCTTGTCAGCATATTTGTTAGACGAGCAATTTCTGCGTAATCCGTGTTCGACAACTTCCAAAATTTCGTTCGTGTACAGATGTTGCATTATTTCTGCGGTTATTATTCGCTCAAAAACGTTTGATACCGAAGACAACAATGTCACTGGCCTGTAATTTTAACTTCATAACGGCAATACCATTGTAAATGGGTGTTAATTGATCCAGTTTGCAGTCTTTTGGAATCACACCAGCTTCGAGAATATTATAAAACATGCATGGTAGAGGTTCAGGGAGCTGCGCATGGCAGGTTTCGAGCAGCTTCGGTGTAATCTCGTCTAGTCCTAGAGATTTCTTTACGTTTAATTTTCGTAAGTGCTGAGCTACCACCATCGAAGTAATCTATACTCCACTCAAACTCGGTAGGTCAAATCGAATGATTGGTTGCTGATCAGGCTCCGTGGATTTCGGCGCAAAACCTCCGTTAAAATAAAGGCTAATAGACCGACCGAACTTAAGTGAAGTATAATTACGTCGATGGTGGTAGCGCAGCACTTACGAAATTAATCGTAAAGAAATCTCTAGAACCAGACGAGATAACTCCAAAGCTGCTCAAAACCTGCGATGCGCAGCTCACTGAACCTCCATCCTGCATCTTTAATAATTTGCTCCAAGCCGTTGTAGTGCCAAAAGAGTGAGAACTGGATCAAATAACACTCATTTACAATGGTGATTTCCGTTCTGAAGTTAAAAATTACATTGTTTTCTTCGGTATCGAAGGTTTTTGAGCGAATCATAACCAGAGAAATAGTGCAACATCTGGAAACGAACGAATTTTTGACAGTTGCCCAACATGGATTTCGCAGAAATCGCTCTTGTCTAACAAATTTGCTGACAAGCTCATACGATTAGACGAAGGTCGTAGACACTAGAAGGCTGTATTCATGCGTTCTACCTAGACATTTCTAATGATTTCGACAGAGCTGATCATAATTTACTTTCGAACGAGCTAAAGCAAAACGGTATTGTTGGAAGTCTATATGAATCGATACGTGATTACCTTAGCATCCGAAACGTCAGAGTTCGTGTGGACGGTCTATTATCCAAGAAAATCGATGTCAGCAGTGGTGTTCCACAAGGATCAGTGTTCGGACCAATGCTGTTCATAATCTATATGAACGATTTGCCAATGCCAAATGACAGTAAGATGGTTTGTTTGTTGATGATATAAAACTATTGAGGCGAATTAGCAATGCTAATTATTGTATTTTGCAACAAAACGATTTGAATGTGGCGCGGTTGCAAGTTGGAAATATCACACTCCAAACGAAACTAGCGAGGGTATTTTTATTTGGTGCGTGTGTGCGTTGATTGGAAATCCCTACCCGCCGATTTGGTAAGCTCAAACAGTTTGTCTATATTCAAATCGAAACTTAAAGAATATATGAGAGTTAATTAGAATTTTGGTCCCAGATATCAATAAACTATCTTTGTCCCATCGATTTTGATTTTATTTTTACATATACATACATTTGTACTTATAGTTAGACTCTATGGTTATTATAAAATTAAATACTTTTTCAACCATAAATCTTGAATCTTGAATCTTGACAAGGCAAGCCCTCAGAGTAAAGAAATTTTATCGCAACTCATGTGTTCATGTCCCAACGTCTCAACAAATTCTGATCTAAGCGATTTTGAATAACTGTTTGACGGTACCGAGTTCTAAGTGTTCAACCCTAGCGTGAATAGTGTGCTCGCATTACTCAGCTTAAGATTACAAGGCTTTTGCAACTTATTTTGCATAAACAATAGTCTTCGATTGGCTTACTAATCTAGAGAACTGGAGAAACTCGTGACCATATTGTCCGAGAAGAATGCTGCGGGTCATGAGCACATCGAAAATTTTTATTCGAAGTTTCAAGGTTTATAGTTTAAGTAAGCTCCATCTATCCTCGTACGCGAGGTGGCGCTTACTATTCACCATCTGAGTATTCTTTTATTTTTACACCCTTAAATGAATTAAGTTTGTCTCTAGAATGTAGAAACGCAACGGGTAAACCATATTCTAAAAAAATTCAAACGAACTCCGAAAATAAAGTCTGATACATACCAGGAATAATGGTAGCAAATCAACGCCGAATAGCCCAGAGCATCTTTGTATCGCTCTCAATTCTCCGACACATGCTGCATTCCACTTAAAACAATCCATGACAAGAAAACCTCAAACCAATTTTCACTGTCACTGCTTCAATAGGTTTACTTTCGAGAAAGTATTTTTTAGAAATGTCGGGGAGAATTTTATGCACATGACGATTGACATTTCTCATCATCTACAGACAGTGATCTGCGGCTTTTTCATTTAAATATGTAATCAATCCTTATTTGCTGTTGCTTGTGGCCATAGCTGGAACTGACAAAAGCCCACAGTTTCAGATCATCGGAAAACAAATTTCAATGGATGGCAACCGCATCTGGAAGGTCAATTACAAGGATGTTGATGCGAAACGGACCAAGAACGGATTACTGTGACACACTTAATCTCAGTATCACTGCTGACAACTAAACTTTATTCACATCTACACGGTTAGACCACCCGGAAATAAATACCTCGATCAAATTAAGAAGACACCTTTTGATACCTAGGCACTCAAAATAGACCAGCGGTGGTCGGTGTGGCACACGATCAAACGCCTCACTGAAGTCGATAAAAACAACATTAACTGGTTGACCAAAATCAGTCAAAGCACAGCAGCGTCCTTGCGCCAGGAGCAATATAATCATGCAATAACGATAGTTGGTAAATCCATGTTGTTGTGGACAACAACCCTTACACCTTGAAAAAGATCTATATTTTGGCTTTGACCTACTTCTCTAAAAATGTCCGATCACATAAGTCAGTGTAACCGAACTGTAATTTTTGGAACAACTAGGGACCTCTCCCTTAAACATCGAACCATGTTTTCATTCATATGGCAAGAGTTCAAATATTGAAGTTTTTTAAAAACCGTTGCTATCGGATTACATAAAACTTCTGAGATGGGTCGTAAAACACACGGGTGGATGCCGTCTGGCTCTAGCGCAAATTGTGTGTCTACCTGTTTTTACATGATTAATTCCGAACGATTAAATCATCTTGAATAATACAACTTTTCAGCCAGCAAATTGTGTACGCGATTTGAGTTATCCATATTCTGCATCACGTTCATTTCATAAACAAATTTTCTGGATGATATCTAAAACAAAAAAGAATATAGGTTCACTTCATAAATTATTCTTTCTACCGCAATGCAAGCTAGAGCCTTACAATTTACATACACTGCCTTTATTAGATCACCCCAATATTATATCTAGCAACATCGGAGGAACAATCTATCGAAGCGATCGAATTCCAGGCTCCATTGGGTCTTAGCGACCATTCACTGCTTGTGTTCGACTATGTTTGCATTACTCAGCAATCGCTTACTCCGAATGGGGTGGTTCGACGGGTGGATAAATTGGCCCCTGAATCACAATGGAACGAGCTTGTTGGTTTCCTGAAAATGAAGATAGACGATAACTCGCAGATCGTTCAGAAAAGGTGCGTCGATGAACTTCGTTTTGTTGTCCGCAGCAGAACAAAAAAGTGGATAGCACTGAAGCGAGCAGCGTGGGTGCAGCATAAAGCCAACACTACTTCTACTTCTTGGCAACATTTCCGTATGTTACGCAACAAAGTGACTGCGCTTATTCGAGAGGATAAGGAAGCGCACCAATTGATGCTCCTGTCGAAAATGGAACGCAACCCAAAGTTATTATACAAAATCATGAACGCGAAAGCAAAAGTCAAACCAGGTATTTTTTCCATCCAGAATGGCGAAAAACTAACTGAAACAGCGTTAGAAACCGCAAATGCTCTGGCAATTTACTATTCTAAGGTGTTCGTGCCAAAGGTTTTAGTGGAACGTTCTGAGTATTCAATTGAAACAGGAATCGAAACGTTGTGCGATATTTCGATAAATCCAATGATTGTTGCAAGTCATTTGCTCAAACTAAAGGTAAGAAAATCCCCAGGAGCGGATGGCATCACACCGGATGTGCTCAGGTTCTGTCACCGTCAGCTTTGTGAACCGCTCTCTAGCCTGTTTAACTATTCGTTGCTTAAGGGAGTCGTACCGAAAGATTGGAAGTCTGGCGTGATAACACCTATCTTCAAAGGCGGTTGCCGATCTGACGCTGCAAATTATCGTCCCGTCACACTTTTACCTGTTATTGCTAAACTCATGGAACGTATAGTCTCGGAAAGAATAGTTGCACACTTCGAATCGCATAATTTGTTTTCGCCAGCGCAGCATGGATTTCGATCACACCGATCTTGTCTCACAAATCTTCTCCTCACGTTAGACGACTGGACAAAGGAGATGGATAAAAGATCTTGCATCCACGTCTGTTACCTAGACATTTCGAAAGCTTTTGACAGAGTCAATCATCATTTGCTTCTTCAAAAACTGATGCGTTTAGGAATATGTGATCCACTCCTCTCATGGTTGTGCGACTATCTGTCAGATCGCGACGCCCGAGTTAAAGTTAACGGAGCGCTATCCCAAACGTTCAAAACCACCAGTGGAGTCCCACAAGGGTCTGTGCTGGGCCCGCTCCTCTTTCTGTTGTACATAAATGATTTACCCCCCCTCATATCGTCCAAAATGGTCCTGTTCGCGGATGATATGAAAATTTGGACGCCAATAAGTTCTGCAGAGGATTGTGAGAAACTGCAAACGGATTTGGACAGCGTGTCGAATTGGGCGGCCATGAATGACATGTCATTCAACATACAGAAATGTAAGATGCTCCATCTTGGCAAGAATGTTCCTTGGACATATCGATTGGGAACTGAAAACCTAGCATGGAGCTCGTTAGAAAAAGATCTTGGAGTGTGGATTAGCGGGAACCTGAAGAGCACAGCGCACTGTCAGAACATATATCGACGAGCAAACAGATTGTTAGGTATCTTTCGAAGAATATTTGGAAGATTCTCTCTGGTAACGTTACCAAGGATAATGAATGTCTACCTTCGCCCTACGATGGAGTATGCGGTAGAGGTCTGGGCTCCTTGGCTGCGAAAAGATATTGCTCTCTTCGATAAAATCTATCATAGAGCAACAAAGTTAGTGATGGGTCTTCGCAATGTTCCGTACACCGAAAGATTGCGACGTCTGGGTCTATGCGACTTTACCCAAAGGAGGATACGACGCGATATTATTCTGACTTATAGAATTGTGTCTACCGAAGGACATCCACTGAAACACTTGCTTGATGTGTGTGAAGGGAAAGTGACACGCGGACATACCTTATCCCTTTACGTCCCAAGTTCCCGTATTGACTGTCGGCGCCATTTTTTCGCCATACGTGCTATATTTCTTTGGAATTCCCTACCCCAACATGTGGTGGACTCTCCTTGCCTGGCGGCGTTTAAAGTGAAATTGGACTTACATATGCAAAAGAATAACATTCGTGAGCCTTACATTTGATATTCTCTATTGCTTTTATACTATTGTATTTTTTCATGTTTTATTAATACCGTAATCCTGTTGTGTTGTAAAGTATTAACTTTTTTAACCATAAATCTTTGAATTTGAATTTAACATAAGTCGGATTGATAGTTAAGTTTTAGGAGGCTTCCAACGATCGTTCACAAGGTCCATTACCTTGAGTTCGGATAACTATGAATATACGAAAAGATCTCAGGATTGGAACCATTATGGTTTCGTTGAATACATAAACATCTATTGTTTTTTTACAAAATATTCAAGAAATATAAGATCGAAATTGATTTACAAGTAGATTTCAAGAAGTCTGATGTATATAATCTTCACGATAAAAACAAAATATCCATACCAAAAATTCGCAATCGTGTACGGAAAGATTTCTTCCTTTCTAAATATTCTTGTTTATGGAATTTACTTACTGATAAAATACGACTAAGCACTTGATTGACGGATTACAAAAAGCAACTCAAATAACTATAAACACCGAAAACATTTGCCGAGCTATTTAATATAAATACTAATGCGTCATTAATAGCTTTTAATTTGTTAGCCGTACATTTTAAGAGTCATTTAATTTTTTCTCGATAATTTGCTTTCCAGAATTATTAAAACAGAAGAAAATACACTCTCCCAATTCTTGAAATGATGATGCCACTTTCGTGTCCTGGAATCGATGCATTAAATTTCCAATGCGCATACACCCGTTTGAGCTTACACGTTGAACATCATCTGTAGTGTTTTAATTATTTTTACTGAAGTAGCTATTTTTATGTTTTATGTAAGTTACACTGTGAACGATTGTTACCCAGCTATTGTTTATCGGTTGCTATCGAAAAACGTAATTATGTTCGATCAAAATATTAGTAAAATCACCATTTTATTTTATGTTTTTATTCATGAAAACAACTGATCATGACTTGGTTTATCCAAGAATAAACATTATTATTGTTGTTGTTTTTATTATATTATAACTATTATTCTTTTTAAAAATCTACATTAATGTCGAAAAATGGCTCACTGTTTTGAGCAACTTAATAAATATCAGCAGAATTCTGCAAACGGCGTTCCTGTTTAATCCAGTTCATCGTCGAATCCACTTTCTGTTTCAGTGCATTTTGAAGGATTACGCAGGATGTTCTACTCTCATGATTGGTAAAAGCCTTGCTTTTATTACTGATTACTATAACCGGCGTCGGTAACTTCCGGACCTCTATTCATTCATGAACCTTCGTTTCATCGCTAGAACTAAATCCGTTTGTGTGGAGGCAAGTAAGCAACGCCCGCAAATGCACGCAGAGATGCAGATTACATGCAAGGTTGTTCCACAAAATCTGGATGGTGTTTGTCATTCTTTGAGGGCGAGATTATATCTAGGTTCCCTCCATCGAGACCTTTAGAGGTTTTAGCGAAGAAGTGTTGACTTGATGTCTACTACCTGCGTGTTTAGCACCAGATGGTGGAAGTCATATCCTATATATTCTGCGATTGATATCGCGTGGGGTTTTCTAGAGCCAGCGATATATCTCTGGTTTCATTGCATCACATTCAATATGCACTCACTTTAAACATATTTGACATTCAACAGCTTTAGTGTTATTCGCAACCTTTTTCGAACATACGAACACGAATCCCCAGAGTGAGCAGCAGAGCTCCAAATCTCTTGAAACTTCCTCGCAATTGAGGCTGCATGATCTACTTATGCAGATTTACGAGTCATGACCATGTTCAAATCCGTTGAAAATTGAACAAAATTTCGTTTGTTAAGCTCGAAATAGCTCGGATATTCTCAACAATATCGAATGTATCATTGATCTTAAAATTCGAATTCAGTTCAGCTCACTGAAATTAATCCCACCGTCTTCGTCTGATGGCGACAAACAGAATAAAAACGTGTCATGGCTTGTAAATGCGGGGTTTGTGAGCAACACAAGAATTCAAAATGATAATGTTTTTCAATTCCTTGACCTTATGAGCTCGACAATTGCACTGAGATGGTCAGCAATCCTGAAGTTCTCATATACAGGAACTGTGCCAATTGAACAAAAATAAAAAGTTATCAGCTTTTAAATCCAGGAGTAAATTATACCAAACGTAAACGATCACTAATGTTGTCACCGTTTATAGGCAATTAGCAACCATCTTCAAAAGTGTCTTAGATACACCTTCCTGTTCCAGACATTAAAATATGATGTAATTCATCAACTTCAATGATAACTTTTAATTATCTTAGTGATTTTTCCCGAAACCAAGGCAGACGTGATGGCTCTACCTTGCGCGTGCACGTTTCAACCAAAGCCCAATTTCCAACATTTCAAATCTCTTGGAATTCATATTGGCTACTATCCCTTTAAATAAAAATAATTCATATTATTCAATAGAAATCACGGCTAGCAACAGGTATATTTACCATAAAATAGATCTTCATCAACCGATCATTGTTAGAATTCTGATTACAATATTATATTTAAAATCAATACCGTGAAAATCACCGCAATTTTCAAAAAAAAATGTTACAAAAAATAAACTAACACTCAATTACACAGAAATTAATGTATTCCTAACAGTTTAACATAGCATTGTGGTTAGTAATATCTCACTATATCATTCGTCTGGATAGATATTCAACGAACAGCATTTTCAGAAAATGCAATGCTAAAAGCATGAACCACCTTATACGACCCATTCGCGTATATTTGTTCTCGCAGTCGAGTTATTCGTCCGAAAATGCTCACGTACATGCATTTTTATCACACACTCCTCCATCCGTCTAGTGTAATTAGCATTCAAAACAATATGTATGCAATCTAGTTTTCAGTCGTTCATGGCACACAAACCCTGATGATGATTCCATTTGAACATAAAGTGCAGTCTGTGATTGTTGATAAATTGCCTAACTTCACGCTTGTGTTTAGGTTACTTGATATCTCAAGAGTGCATACCGAATGAAATCGGTGCTGTGTTCTAGTATATTCTATGACACAGCCAAGGTTGTTATTCTGCTTATAAGCATTTTCGGACACAGCTTTGTTCAGTGGTTTAAACACTTTGTATATCTGCACTGAAAGATTACTTTTAAATCACGTTGGAATATTTCTCACTCGGCTGTGGTCAACTTGATTGTGGGTTTTGGTTTAGCCCTGTCCAAATGGGCTTGTGTCTACATGCGATTAAACAAGTTGGTCGAGCCAGTCTCATAACACAAAGGCTTTAACGTTCACGCTTCATTTACCCTTTTAACTTGATTGACAATCTTGAAAATGACACGTACAGAATTATTAAATCGTAAGTAAATCATAGTTGAAAACCTAGTTGTTTAAAACAACAAAGCTGGCAATCCCAATTCATTATTCTATATTCGAAATCAGTTCAAGTATTGCGAATATTTTGATAGAGAAGATAAAATATGTTAAGAATTAAAGGGTCATCTCCAAAATGTTCCGTTCTCCCTCACCAAAGCAGCCAAATAATTTCAAGTACAGCAGCCACATTCGCGATCTCCTCAAATTTGCGCCATAGTTTTCAGTGTTTTGGACACCTCAAACGGTACACCCGTCGCTTGATTGACATGATCTACACTCGTGTTCTCTGCAATCTCCATCAGCGTCAACCCCCGTACGGGATCCACACTAAAAACCGCCTTGGCAAAGACAAGATCGGGATATTTCATACACCATATTATAAATTTGAATATGTTGTGCGATATCGGGTGCCTAAATGTTAAATGTCGTAGTGTTTCTCAATTTTTCAAACAGGTCTTGACAACATGTTCTATGCTATGCGGTTTTAGAACATTTATGTGGGATAAATTACATTTTGTTTGCAAGTGAACCTATTAGTGTTAAAAATGAAAGTTTTTGTTTTCTGTTTGATTTATTTAACTCTAAATGCTATAAGGACTCGGGTACATTTCGGGACGATTATAAATGATTTGAAAACAGCTGTGGATACAAACTTGAATAAGTGAAACTTAGAAACCAAAAATTAAAACCTCTGTTATATCAGATGTGGGTAGCCAACTTAGTTAGGATACACATAAATTCATCATTTTCACCCTATCTAATGAGTGAAAACAACAAAGAACCCTTCTTGTTATTGTGAAAGTGCGAAGTACATTAGCGATGAATGCCAATCAAGAGCCTACGGATGATATGCTAAACACCACCCACCGGCAAAACGCAAGAGCAGAAATCACCGATAAGACCGACAACGACATGTGGAAAAAACTTGTGTGGTTATACTTGAATGCCACTGTTACATAGAGTTCGTACAACGAACCCCGATGTTTAATAAGTGATTCTTGGTCAAGCACTCAAGGCGCTTATGGCTGACCACTTACACATCACTACCGGTTTTTGTGCGATTAAGGTTTAAAGTGTACTGGTTGGCACGAAATCGATTGGCAAATCAGAAGTGACAACCGGGACGGAAATGTTTGAGGTCAGTGTTGTGGTTAGGTAATCTTCCTTCTATGAAAGATATGCGTGTGACTGGAATAATCACGTTTAACCAATTTGCTTCCTCTTGTTTTGTGGGATTCGATGGGTGAACGCGATTAGCGTTGCACAGATTGTTGACCTCATGGATAAATCAGGACAGATTGGCCAAGTGGTTTTGAAACGCGGGGTAGTGGTTAACGTTTAATCGATGACCCGACATGTTGTGATAAGAGGCCAAATGTTGGCCATCTGTCACACTAACTGATGAGCTGAGATGTTGAAACAATGACCCGGAATCTGCGATAATCTGAAGAAGTTGTGTGATTCAACGAACGTAATAATCGTTCTGTTCAGAAACGTGTTGACTTCCCGCTCAATATACCATTTCTGCGTGCGATGTAAATGTGTACAAATTCTGAAGATGTATAGATCTTCTTTTCCGGCATAAACGTACGAAACGACATCCAAAAGGAATCGCTTTGCCACTAACTCCTGTTAACACCGAAAATAACAGTGCCGTACCTATTTGATAATTACACATAGTTTGAAAGCCACAGTGAGATGGCTGCTGGGGAATGTGACAAATATTTATGATAAGATTTGTGTATCAACATCAGTTTTGTTTCATATCAGTGAACGTCATTATCGAGACGGCAAAATTTAGTTGCTTGATTCATTCCGTTATACACTTCCGTAAAATTTTATCGACGAGAATTCACTTACCAAATCGGTTATGATGAGATCAACGCAGCGAACACCGGTTAATGGCATCGTACATTCCGGCAATATTCGTGGCTTGCCATCCTGTGCGGGAAAATGAAACAAAACAATGTCATCAATGATTATTAATTGAAATTCTATCATTTTCAGCAATAATGAGACAGAACAAGAGAATCTTAGGTGGTATAAGAATTTATCCTGATCAAGCGGAATGCATTTGGGGATCTCAGGGTCAATAAGCATGAAGAGGCACATGTAATTAATTTCACTCATTTTACAGGGCACTCATTTGACATTTGTTGTTATACAGCTTCGTTTTAAATTAGGGTTATTCTTAGTAGTGTTGCTCACATCCCTGATGACGGCAAACAGCCAGAAACAGGTACTGATGTGTTAGTGCTGGTTATATGAGTAAAACATTACTTTGGTCATCCATAAGCACCTTGAGTGCTTGACCAAGAATCACTTTGTGATTCTGTGTTTGAACATCGTGGTTTGTTGTACGAACCCTATGTAACAGTAGGGTAATTCTTGTTGCATAAACCAGGCGAGTATGTGAAACTAATCTCACAGAACACCAATGTATTGACCAACAAACCCATGTGCTCCTTTATCGATAACAAAATAGCAATTATAGGCCAAAATTTTAATCATTGGATCAGTGTTCCATCCGGTGATTGGCGTTTTGTTTCCTCTCAATGTATGAGCCGTCGCCTTAACTGAATACTCGAATGGCGTGTGGCTATTATCATTTTTGACACACTAGCACCCGAGTAGCTAAACATGTATAACTGATGGACTTGGATTACGGTCGATAGGATGTACCTCATTCATGAACAGAGCTAGCCAAATAATTTCCGAATGTTCATTTCGCTTGGTGATATTTTTCGGACATTAACATGACATGTGTTGAAGACAATCTAAAACTTGTCTACACATGGTGCGCCTAAACTTTCAGAAATCTTTAGTTGAATGTTTTTTTGCTGAGCGAGAAAGCTTAATGTGCTTTTGAACTTACCGGTGTGACATGCTCCATCATAATTACAATACGGGTGTTGGGTGCGGAAGCTAGATCCATAGCACCACCCATTCCTTTGATCAGTTTGCCCTGAAACGTGTGCAAAATAAAAATATAGCGAATGTGATACAAATAGGTTTTGTACGTACATCCATTGGCTATACATTGATTGTTGATTTTTCTACGATTTATAAAACTTTACATTGAAAAACATAGTAGCAGTTGTGTGGATAACAGATGTGGAAATTCGAATAAAAAAGAATAAATTTAAAAATTTGTTTTATTTGAAGTTAACATGAAGGGTAGCAAAATAATAATTTTCCCATTTGCGTTGTACATTCTGTTTTAGGTTCGCTAAAAACAAAAACTAGTACGCGAAAGCCGGTTTGGGATCAATAACATTATCTGAGATGAAAAGATTCTTCTGATTTCTCAAATAATTGAAGTTTTTACAATTTGTTGTATAAATTCTGAAGCAAAATACACCATTATCAAAAATGTTCATACTAATTACTATCTATCGAAAATACGAAATTTCTTATGTTTAAAAATAATGGCAATAATAATTTTTAAATAAATCGAAAGTAGCAAAAGTTGAGGAAATATGAACGGGTATAAAGCTATCTATTTACTAGAACATTACCCTTTAGTGCTGCTGAAACCTCTCAATAAATCCGGAACCACGAGGTAAAGAAATTTATCTGAGCTACAAAGTGTTTTGAAACAGTTGATGGGTGTGTGAACGTTTGAAGTTGCAAACATGTTTGGCTGAGGTTATACAGACCGACCGTGCTTCTCGAGACTAAGATCAAACAATGAATACAACTAATGCAAGCTTTGTAATATATCAGTTTCGTTGTGCAAACAACTTCACTAGATTCCGTGTAAGTTACTAGAATCACTTCATGAACCACTTTTCATCCTTATAAGCCAATCTACACTCGGAAAAAACCTGATGAAAACAAATTTGAAATCCAATTGTTAAATCTTTAACAAAAGCCAGCGACTTTGATGCTGGTGATTTCGGCTAAATCCCGAGAGCACATACGATAGAATCTTAACATGCTATAAATGTTGGAAGTAAAGTAGATTATTTTTATAAATGATTGCTATTGGCAAATTTGTCAAAGTGATTTTATACTAGACAGCTCGATTTTTGATGAATTGGTGTAACTTTTATAGTTACATTGAAAACAATTTAACATGCGAAATTCATGCATATGTAGTAAAGACAAGTACCATCGCTATAATAGTATCATTTTGGTACTGGAAGACAAACTATGGAGTATCTACTCGTTAGTAGGATTCCCGAATATAGACTGTATAAAGCGGATTTTTCAAACGAGTTCCAGAACTGGGCATTGTTTGCAGCTGATCTCATAAGGACGGGCATGTTTACACTTTCAGTCGATCAAAATTGCTCCAAACCACCGTGATCTGTCGCTCGAAATGCCTGCGTCACCGTTACGTCAAATTCCATTGCCCAAGTCAAGTCAAACCGCTCAATTCTATCGGCTAGTTTGGTTGATATATCCGTTGCATAATCCGGTTGTGCGGTAGCTAGATCGAATTGAATTAACAGTCGGTGTATTCGCAAGTAACTCAAATCATGGAACGTATCCCCGCATGTCCATGTACCATTTGTAGAAAACTAGTTGTCAATTTGAATATGCGTGTTCAAACGCAGACGGGAGATGAATATCAAAATTGTTGATGCATTTTTCGACCTTCTTCGATCGTTGTCGATCATTGATATAAATCGCTCATGCTCCACTGTGTTTCATATTGTAGAGGTGTAAACTGCATTGGCGATGTGTGCTAATCACGAGTTTTCGAATCATATGTAGAAATCTTTACTTCGGCACAACTCAAGAGCATTGCGCGCCGAAAAGATCGACGGTGACAATTGCGAACTATAATATTTCGGCTTTCAGAAGGATTGCTTTAGAAGGGTTCGAGCGACAACAACTTCGGAATTATGAGAAGATAGACAACGTAAACCGCAATCGTCAGTGGTGTCGGTCAGATGAGCCTTGCATGGCGAGTGCTTAAAGTGTGCCGGTTGGCTTGAAATCGAGTGGCAAATCAGATCGAAGTGAGAACCGGGACAGGCATGCTTGAGCATCAGTTTTGTGGTTGGTTGTTTTGCTTATATAAGATACACGTATGTTTCGTTTTTTGCCTTGTGCGTGATAAACGCGTTTGTCTAATCGGCTTTTCACTTGTGTTGTGAGATTCGCGAGTGACTACGATTAGCGTCTCACAGGTTGACCACAAGGATGAATCAAAACATAATCGATGTCTATGAGTGCATCGCGGGGTTCACAAGATTAATGTTGGACCGATGACCCCCAAGGTTGTGATGAGTGTCCCAATGAGACCTAGCTGACATTTCAGGCCTCTTTCCACTCACCCACTACAATATGACTAAATGGGACAATTCGAGAGGAACAATCTCACCAGCAGCGCTCGTAACAAAAAGGCAGTACACAGCTGATCGGCGGATTTGCATGCTGTCGGCGTTATCTACTTTCAATGACCGAGAGCACTATCTGCTCTCCCACAGTTTGAAGAGGACGCTTCACAGGGTGCCTCCAAAGTTGTGCTACCAAGATAAATTTCTTGCAAATTTCAAAGTATTACAACATAATTTGTAAAAGTCTTATATGCGTTCTTCATTGTTGCGTTCCAGTACTCAAATGTACTGCTCGTAAAAGTATTGCTACACACAAATGGCAAAAAAACTGTTTGGATAATTTTATTTTTTGATGGACTTGCATTGCAAACTATAAATATCGACCTATTGACTGTAAATAGAAAATTTCAGTTTCTTATGACGCGATGGCAGAATTATATTTTTGCAAAGAGCAACAGATGGGTTCGCTCAAAGTGTTAAGTAACTCGAACAGACCATTACCATAGCGTTGTGAACTGGTTGTGAACAAACTAGGAGTTATGAGGAAGCGAATAAATCTGGGATATGAAACAAACGCCTACGGTCAAATGATAGTTTAAATGTCTGCAATGCATAAGAAAAATAATAATGGAGGGTAATTATTTTACTTACCGGCACCATCCAATTGGCCAGGTCGCCATGAGCAGACACTTGGAATGCACCAAGAAAGCTCAAATCGATATGACCGCTGGACGGAATAGAAGTGTACGAAAAAGTGTTGAAATTAAAAGACTAGAACAAGTTGCGCTTGTATGACACTGCTGGGTAAGGTAGGTACGACCAACCTGTTCAATCACATGTGTCCAAACACATGTATAATGGGTTTAATCCCATAACCATGAACCAAAGTGCTCATTTGCATGCATTTCCATTACACAAACCCCACGACCGGTTTAGTGCTGTTTGCACTCATCAGGTAAGGTAAGTAAGATCGGGATCCGCATGCGCTTGAAACAGCGGAGGAATGGTAAACAAGTTGCGCTTGTATGCCAAACAGCAGTGCAAACAGCACGAAACCGGTCGTGGGGTGTGTGTGTGTGTAATGAAAATTCATGCAAATGAGCTTTTTGTTCATGGTCATGGGTTCAAACCCAGTCTACATGAGTGTGGGTTCATGTGTTTGAACAATTTGGTCGTACCAACCTTATCCAAAGTGGCATATAAGCACAGCTTGTTTATCATTCTTCCACTGTTTCAAGCGCAAATGCACAAAACTAAAAATCATAACTAAGGATTCAAAATCATTTATATCCGTTTCTCGGGAGTTAAATTTGGTATTTAGTCGGCTGCTGCATGTGTACACGAAAATTCACGAATGCGCGCTATCAACAAAATAGTAGCGAAACAGCCGAAGACCAACAGATGAGACGGTTAATGTCATTCGCTGAAGCTGTCTCCAATTCAATGATAACGGTCGTTTTCAGGCGTTTGTTCTCATCTGTACAATGCTCGTTGAAACTTGGTATCCGATCAGTACTTACGGAATCACGAAGCCTGCACAGCTTGTCTTTGCCAGTTGGGTACAATATACAGAAAAATAGGCAATCTCGATCGAGGGTTTACACCTTTTCGTTCGATACTCTTCTGGTGCCAATAAGGCCGGGATTATCTTGGGTTTTCATCAAATGAAATGTTTTAGCCGGCAGAATAGTGTTAGATCGCTGGCGGGAGACGAGTGTAATAGAAAATATATTATCGTCCAAGGTAAATTCTCCAGGTAATTAAAATAAAAATTGAGAATCCGACTTGGGAATATCTGTGGGACATTTGGTTCGACCTAGGAAAGCAAACCATTTCAAATCATTTCGTTAGTTAAACATAAACTTTGTTATTTGACCTCCGATAATCATCCATTTTTTGTTTCGTTTGCAGATAAAACACATACAGTTGCAATGAGTTAAACATACATCTGGCGAAAAATACATGACGAAGCCACCGTCGCATTTTTAGCTGACGAAAAACATTACACAGGCGTGATACGATTATTGAATCAATATCTTTCCAGATCATTTCAAATGCAAGACATCTATCGAAAAATCGGGTCTCACACTGAAGTTTGCTATGAACTCCAAATAATCTATTGACGCGTCAATGTAATTTTGCAGTTATAATCACGAAAGTGTTATGCTAGGTGGATAAAAGTTTGGGTAAACAGATTATTCAAATTCAAAGTTCAAAGTAATTCAAAGTTTAATGGTCCAAAATGCAAATACTTCACAGTGACCGTAGATTGAAAATATAGGAAATGCATAAAAACAACAAAGATGTTTTGTAAATACGGAAAATCGGCTTATGTATTGAGGTGCGAGGTTGGATTTCGTCAGCATATAGTTGTCAATTTCAGCCTTGATGCACAAATGATATGTAGTGACAGAGATTTACATATAAAACAAACTCGAACAGCAAAGAAGGAGCTTGCCGATGAAACCGGTTATCAAGTGGGCGATCCACTGTATGCTGACTGTTGAACAGCAGGATCAAGTCAACCCTGACACGATGGTACGAAAAGTCAAAAACTTTCAGAGATGCTATCCTCTCCTCGTATGGCCTCCTGTAAAGTCCGGTCACCAGTTTGTAGCTCGGTGGAATAAACTTTACAACAAGGTCATGTCCTTTTGTAACAATGGGGACCATGCTTGAACAGTGTACTCCATTGTTGACCTGTTATAGGTGTTAATTATCCGTGAGAGAATCTGTTTTGTGAAACTACTGAAGATCTTTCTGAGCAGTGCTAAGCTTTGATTGGACTTTTGTATACAACACAACACTGCCGTGAAGACTTCAAGTTACTGCTAATCCACACAACCAGGTCTTTCTCTTCCGCAAACCATGAACATAGCTGAGATCCCAGAGAGTATATGAATTCGAAGGATTTACCAACGTTTAACATTTTACAGTTTTGAATGTTGAATTGTAGGAAGTTTCATAAGGACGACGTATCAAGCGCTTCGAGATCTTTTTGTAGAATTTGGCAATCTTCTATGGTGCGTAAGCTAGTCCAAACTTTGATGTCATCCGCAAATAAGTTGATTTTGCTGCGTACGATTTCAGGTATATCGTTCACGTACACGAGAAAAAGTATTAGCCCTAAGACAGCCTTGAGGTACGCCACATGTAACTTCTACTGGGCTGAATAGTGCCCGTCAACTCTAACCCTGATAACTCTACCAGTCAAGTAATCCTGTATCCAGGCCAATAAACTGCCGCCAACCCCGAGCTGCTACAATTTGTGTTGCTGTATGCTGTGGTTAACACGGTCAAAAGCTTCAGATATATCCAAGTAACGAGCATGGATTGGGTATCCATTATCCACGGCTCGAGTCCAGTTATCAAGAGTTATGAGAAGATTAGTGAGACAAGATTGTTTTGTCCTAAATCCGTACTGTGCAATGGAAAGAAGCTTATTTTATTCCAAATGTTTGATACCTTCTTCAGCTACAAATTGTGCGAGAAGTGTAGAGACCACTGGCAACAACGTGGCTGGATATGTAGTTGTATATCCGAACGATTAATTCAATTTTCCAGCCAGTACGAACCTTGCTGCAATAAGTGACAGGTTGAAAAGATCAGAGTGGTGAGAATAGAGCACGAGCGCATTGTTTTTAAAGGAACATTGTTATTTCAGCACCCGGCGATTTTTGTATTGAACCCGAGTAGCATTACCGGTAAACTCTCGGGTTTAACAGCG
Source organism: Atriophallophorus winterbourni (assembly GCA_013407085.1). Taxonomy (NCBI): domain Eukaryota; kingdom Metazoa; phylum Platyhelminthes; class Trematoda; order Plagiorchiida; family Microphallidae; genus Atriophallophorus; species Atriophallophorus winterbourni. The sequence goes on along the minus strand of JACCGJ010001363.1, from coordinate 44,064 downwards.
ATTTCCTGTATTGTGCTAATTTGTGATCTGAATACAGGCATAACATAACATAAGCGCTCGTTAGGGTAGAATAATTTGGAGTAAAACTGAGAGAGTTCGTTGGCGGCTTCGAGATCAGTGGATGTAGTTCCTGTCGTAGTAAGTAAAGTGGAAACGCCTGGCTTTACCCTAGCCATTCTCTTCACGATCTCGAAGAGGAGCTTTGGCCTTCGTTCAATTTTATCCATCAGATTGGTTTGATAATCTTCTTTATCCTCCTGGACAAGTTTAGTAATTTAGTTCCTGAACAAACAGTATGATTGTCAGGATTCAGGTGTGACCAGCAGTATGTGGCTTCTCCACGCACAGTTTCTCACCTTTATCCATTTCCGTGTTTTGACTCCGGATCAAGAATTAGAATCCTTTTTTCAGTTTTTTAAACATATTTAGAGTAGAGTTCTATTTTTTCGTAAATTTTCTCAAGTATCGATGACCAGCATTGTTGTATATCAACGTTTATCGGTGCCCAGCGGATGACTTCTTGAAGCGCCATTGATAATTCAACCGTAAGGATTTTTCTTATCAATTTCTGAGATTTACTAGCTCTTTTCGTTTCAGATATTCAATTCAATTCAATTTTATTGCTCTAAAAAGCGTATAGCTTTACAAAAAACCACAGAATAATATGACAACAACGAATAATATAACAAGCAAAAATGGGATTAGATTGCTTACTGGACAGTTCAAGAATCAAGTAAATATCCAAGGGCAGAAATTGTTTTCGATTGATGGGATAATAAATGTAAGCGTATGGTGTTAAGATGTATAGTTTTCTTCGATGCACGGGTTTAGGGTCAAATAGACATCAAGGCTTCTCTTGAAAGTTTGCTGGTTTGGTGAGTTCCCAACATTATCTGGCAGATTGTTCCAAGTAAAACAAACTCGCACGGCAAAAAATGTCGTCTGCAGTTTAGTCTCGAGTGAGGGACAGTTAGAGTAAATGTGTGAGCTCTTGTATTATGCGAGCTCAATCTTTGAAAGTGGTGCTTCATAGCGGATATACTTGATGACATTTTCCTCGCTCATCAGAACAAGATAGAGTGCTGCTTGATATGTGGTTTATTAAAGGAATTTCGTTGAACAATTTGTAGAATATATGATCAAGAGAAGTATTTGAAAATATTCGAGACCGATCGTGAGTCCATAAACATGAAAATAAAGTTTGCAATGAATCGGTTATAGTAAGTTTTTGGTAACTCTTCGCTTCTGAACACAGAAGCTTCGTCAGACGAAGGTCCGAACAGTGTTCAGGATTAACGAACATCACACCTAATACGCACATGATTACGTAAGCAGTGTGATAACAAACGCTGACCTGTGCAATTAATAAACAATTAGGGGGTGTGATCAATTATCTTGATCTCCCCCGTCTATCTTAGGGAACTCAGGATTGGTCAAGAGAATGCCATTTAAACCTGAACACTGTTCGTACCGTCACCCTTGGTCTGACGAAGCTTCTGTGTTCAGAAGCGAAACGTTACCAAAAACTTACTATGACCGATTTATTGCAAACTTTATTTTCAAGATGATCAAGAGAATTCACCGGTGTAATCTCGATTTTTAGTAAATTCGGGTGATTAAAGTCACTCAGGATCCGAACGTTGTTTTGATATCTGGAAACAACCAGCTGAGTTTTCTCAAGTAAACTAGCATTGTATGCTTCGTCTGCAGACGGTGGTCGGTAAATCACACCAACAACACAGTTTTCACCTGTTGCTAATTCATATGAACACCAAAGTGTATCTTCCAGTATCAAATCGTTGTCTTTTATTTCTTTAAACATGAGGCGTTGATCATAGCAAATAGCAACACCTCCTCCTACACGGTCCACACGATCACGAAGAAAAAGAAACATGTTTGGTATGGAAATTTCCTCCTCAATTGATCGCTGATTGAACAAGGTTCCCGTTATGTACATCAGGAGTGCTGATTGTTTTTCACGAAGCTCGATTAACTCGGGTAATTTATTTGTCAAGCAATGTACTTTTGTGTACAAACATTTAATGTCTGATATGGATAAAGGTGTTTGATGATGAGTATTTGTGCAGATAAGTACATGTCAAAGATGGCGGGCTTGTGTTAATGGGTATATTAAATCGCCGACTCCGATAGAGTCGGTCGACATGCGTTTTTTCGATCAGGATTCTAAGCATTGCCATGCTCAGTAACAAGAGGTTCGGCAACTTGCACGATAGCGTCGGTTTTAAGGTGTTTACTGATCCTTTAGATCGCTCTTGGATGTTTCTATTGATACTGGTTCCAATTTTTAAGCATGGTGTACACCATAGTGGTGGTCAAAAGTGTCCGTTTAAGCGGTCGTGGGCCATTAACCTCGTAATTCGGTGACTTCCGAAACTTGGTAGCACATTTATTGTTTTGAGCAAACCCAGTAAAGAGAATTTTAAATTCAAGTGTTCACCAGGTTAGCATCAGCAGCGTAACCAATACCAAAGTGAACAGACCTTGAAGATCAGTATAAATTCTCATTAGTCCCTGATGATTATCGTACCGCTGTTACAAACTCTGTTTTACGTGAGGAATTTAAAGCATCTCATATATTGGCAGGTGCTGTTCGGTTGCACATTTTATTAAATGACTATGCTGATTATTGCTAAGGGGGGATTTCGGAGCATTAATTTTTTACATGATGCCATCATAACTTCCAAATAAATATGATAGTTAGTTATTTAGTTAGTTAGATAGATAGATAGATAGATAGATTGATTGATTGATTGATTGAATGATTGATAGGTAGATAGAAATTCATAATTATCAGGTTAAATTAACATTACTACTCACCCTCGAACCATAACGAAACTTTCATCCGACGAGAAGTACGATGCACCAGGCAGCACGGTGATAGTTTCCTTTCCAGCATTGATCAAATCTGCATCCACCTCGGACTCTAACGGATATGGACCCACACCCAGGACACCGTTCTCTGAATGCAGGTGCACCACTAAATCAGGTGGTAGAACGTCTGGCATAAGTGTTGGAATGCCGATTCCCAAATTCACATACATCCCACCTTGAATTTCACACGCGGCTCTACGCACAATACGCATTCGGTTTGCTTGACGTTGGCTATGACCGAAAAATAGAAACATATAATGAGTGGTCAATGGGAATTAGGTTCGAAATTGGCCAAGCGATAATGGTGATAAACGTTTACTAGCAGCTACTTGGTAAATTTTCCGATATCGCATTTTGATATTTCGTTTATGGCATTGTAGACCAAAAGTGGCTATCACTCATTTCATTGTTTGGCCCAAGGGTTACGTTGAGCAGATGGATATTTGATTTTCGAATCAGAAATCCTCTGGAGAAACATTACAGAAAAAGCACAAAATCTTCCTCCGAAGGCGTAAATAGGAAGGTAACAAGAAATTGATCAGAATGGCATTAGTTCAATAATGAATGATGTCGTTGGACAACGGTAAGTTATTTGATTTATGTAAATTCAAATGTTTGCTATTATACAGATTGGCGAATCGAATCGTATAGACCATTGCAAGAAGTACTTGGTTTGAAGGCATAAAAATTAGAAAAAATAAAATTGTTTTTTTATCCCTCGGATAGAAGCCAGTTTATCGAATTCCGTTCAAATCGCATTTTGCTGAATGCGAGTCACGTAAGTCTGTGGTTTGTTAAACCTCGTGGAGCAGATTGCTCATTTGTTTTATGCAAATCTAATGCACTATGGCGTGAAACTTGAGTAATAAGGAGCTCATCCTATCCCGAAATGAAGAGCATAAAAATGACTGTCGCTTATTAAATGATATTTTCTTGTCCATCGATCGGTCGATGCAATATTATTTATAAACATTTCCTCAATTGGGTTACTCATGAGTAACATTTCATACGACATATTCATAGATTTGTATTCGTTATTGTCTACGATGAGCATGGGTACAATTATCCTGCTTATTTTATGCGGACACAGAAATCTTTATAAACCACTTATTGAAAAATCACGGTCAAATTTATCTCGTTGAATAATCTCAGCGATTATTTATATGCAAAAGATGTACAGAATTTTTCGTTCATTACGGTTGCCTTTGATCAGCGGTTTCGAATATTTTCGAATAGATATATGACTTTCGTTTTCTTGAACATGCCCTGTTTCTCACTTGTGATTATATGACCTCTTACACGTTATATGGAAACGGAGCTTTTCTTATTCATTGTATATGACTAATGTGAGTCTGAAGCAAATCATGGTTGAAACATTTTAGAAAAATCAAACACCCAGGGAATATAATCTATGCATGGACAATATTAGAGGCGTGGCTGAACTCAAGAATGAAATTTCCAATAATTCGTCGACAATATTGAATGATCATGTTCTGTTTCTAGAGCCTAACAGACTGCAAGACATTACCATGACAAGAAGTTATTGATAAAATATATCATGCAATATATGATGGAAGAATTGCATTTATAAGTGTAGGCTATATTTTGATCGCTCATTTAACCAGAAATAATTGGCAGTTAAAATGAAAAAAGAAAGCTAGACTTTTAATGAACAAAGCCTCAATTGTTTCATTGGTCGATATAAAACGGTGTAGGTTCACGGCTAATCGTTGGCCATCCGCTTTGATTATATACATCATGAAACACCGTAAATTGAATCACTCTTTTCAACTCTACTTACTCTAAATTTTCGGTCGTAGCTTGAGGCTTTCGTATGCGACGTCGTTCGATTTTACCTACCGGCGCGATGCCAGCTAGGATGCGATCGACAAATATTCCTGGAACGTGAATGTGGTGAGGATCCAGCGATCCGGTTGGCACCAATTCTTCAACCTCGGCTATCGTGACTTTGGCAGCTTTGGCCATTGCTGCGTTGAAATTTTGCGTCGTCTTTCTGTAAAGGGTAAGCAAGCAAATCGAATGGTTACATGATCTCGGTAAGACGCTAAACAAACTGATAAACACTAGCTAAAGTCAAAACGGTTTGTTAAAATGTGAGTTCAGTTAACAAAAATGATTGTTTTGTTCAAAACAGTTAAACTGCTTCATAAGCGTCGAGTTGCAATTAAATAACTTTTGAATTTGCCTCTCTGATCGTCACAGTTCCGATGTTGACATCACTAAACCTTGTTTTATAAGTTGAAAGACTACTCATTATCCCACTTAGTTTCATCGAGCAGATTGAAATTTGTAGCTTGTTATTATTTATCTATAAAGGAAAGAAACTGAACGAAAAGAATTCTATTGTATTGCATAGTATGTCCGGAATGAATAGTCCTAATATGAACAGCAAAGTGAATGGTTTGTTCGTTAACCACGAAGAACCGAAATATGAAAAAAATATTAGCTGTATGTAGGAATAGTAAATATTGAATCTTGAAGCATACAGCTACTCATTCCTGCAAAGTCGCAATACTGTCGGCCATCAACGATATACTTCATTAAATCGATAGGAAAGCATGTACTGGATAGTCATAATGCCTTCCGTTCTAATGTATTGCTTCGCCCACATCCGCAGCACAAATACACGCAACCGATTTCTAGCTGTTGGCTGTCATAGGGTAGTGACGTTACGTGAGACTTGAAACAGTGATAAATAGGTAAATAGGATTCACATGAGGAACCATTTTGTGACTTAGTATGCAACACTGTGGTTGTTTCAGTTCTTTTCTCAGAATCAGTTTGAAGCAATTTTACATCTATTGTAATATTAGGTTAAGCCACCCCTTCCTCATACCCAACAATCGTCAGCAAGATCAGAAGTCATTCCACTGCTTGCATTGGGGCAAGAGATCAACATCGTGAAGATTTCAAAAGGTTCGGTAGTTCCGTATCTAAAACATTCGGAACCTAGTCCACGTATGCTTGTAGCATTAATTTTCATCTACATTGATCTCAGAGATTTATTACGCTCGGAATAATGATCCAAAGCTTACGATTAGTTGTTCTGATTTCGCTGTATATGAATTAGGCCACCGTGCTGAGAGAGAAACTAATACAGATCGAAAAGATTTCATCAGTTTTGCTACCATAATGAAATCAATGCACCAAAAAACAATTAAAGTTGTGAAAGCTAATACAGCGTCAGCGAAAGCCAATTTGTTTTCATTTAGTTGAGTCATGCTGTGCTGACGAGTTTTCTCGATATGTCCACAAACCAAATTCAGCATTCCCATTATTTACGAAAGGCAATTGACCTCTTGGAATTTGTGATAACGTTCTAGATTCGGCTGATTGCAATAGACGGAACTTGAGCATTGGAGCTATTTTTATCTTGCGTCAATCTAAAGTTACGAATGACCAGTCTTAAATATGGAATAATGAATCCATATTTTGTAGTAATCACATAATTAATAATGAATCATTACATTTACTCAAGTTGCGTTTAAATACGGAATCTCAATTTACGTAAACCGGAATATTTCAGTAAAAACCCAATCGTTGGTTAATTATAATAAATTTGATACATTACGGGAATGAATTAGTTTATGGTATTGTTATACATTTATTTATCGAAGCATAAATATGGAAGATCAATCAAAAATGTCTCCCAAATCCAATTTGACTACGTCAAAGCAGCATCCAAGTTTAGAAGTTTTCAGGGTCGCTTGATAGAAATGTTTATTGGATCAAACAATTTGATCGAGCCGAATTTGGCCAAAACTAAAACGACTTTAACGAAATGGCTTTAACGAAATGGTTAATTCACACAACGTTGTGGAACCACCGAAAGCCAACAGAGTACAAGCAAACTTACCGGAATATTAGATTACCAGCATGGTCTGCTTTCCAAGCATGCACAAGGGCGAAATCACCAACAATAGCCTCCTCCAATATGTACTCGACGCCTCCAAATTGACGAGTCTAAAATTTTTCGATAGAATAAACAAAAGAGTTAGAGTGTTTGCAATATCGGCATTAATATCAATGTGGGTTTCACCAAAATGATCCACATCAAGTGTAGTATTTGCTTGGTTATATTGAGCGGTGAAAAAATCTATACATTGCGGATAAAATGTGGTGCCTTTTGAATAACGCTCATTTTAGAAAACCTTTAAGTCGAGAGTATATGACTGCCACATATTGCCATTATACCGATGCCCGAATTATATTCATAAAATGAGGGCACGAGACACATCACCTTTTATACGATCAGCCTGCGGAGTGTAAAGTAGCCACTTTCAAAAATTGTGGTTTAGTGAAATGAGATTACGATGACTAAAGCGTCTCACAATCATATTCAGTATTGCGTTTTGGTGTGAACTCAGAAATAGTCAAGTGAATCCGATTTGCGGACATTTAGATGAGCGATAAACCTGTTTTTAAAGCTAGTGGAAAAATAACCCAGGTTTTTGACGGACGGCTAGGTAAATAAATTCATGACAAGTTTGAAATCTTGTACAAGCATCTCAGTTTGTATAATGAAGAAATCATCCCTGTTTGTAAGAAGCTACGTAGCGCCCGAAAGCATAAAAAATATCCGATAAAAACATCTGATCGACGGACATTGTGATATGTATGTATGTGATAATTAAGCAAAAATGAATAGCATCATGTTGTTCCGGTGGCCAGTATAATCACATTCGTATCGAGTTTGCGTTACCAGACCCTTTTCCTTACGCATCAGAATAACAGGTGGCAGGCACATTTACAACCAGCATCGATTGGTCCCCAAAATGTTTTCATACTGCTAAGTAACTTATTGAATTTTAGGAACCAATTTGCCGGAATTCAGCATACTTGAAGAAGATTCCAAATGTATTTAGATAGGCGGCAGTTAGCTTATATATCTCGGTAAGCAGTATCAACGAAATAAACACAGCTTTGAATAAATAGGGATAAGTCAATAAGTTTATTCTTCATTAGGTATAAAATTCAACGTTTGCGTCTACATACAAGGTGGTAAGCACGAAGACATAGAGTAAATAAAAGAGAAGCTTGCAAACGTTGCTCAAATTCTTGGATAGATTACAAACTGATATTGATGCCTTTTAAACGATGATCATTAGTGTCATCCTTTAAGCGAGACGCAATATAAATAAATGCTTGCAATCGAAACACATTTCGGAAGAACATCATTTGGGCAACTGAAGTTAAATGGAAAATACTGAATGTATTCTTACTTAAATTCCTTCGAGAAAACACCCAAGGATCCTTTTAGGATTATATAGTGGAGCGGAAACTTCTCGCTTTATAGACCAAATCATTTTGAAATCAATTAGTGTGACTTTCTTTGCCGCCGTTTTGACTTCCTTGAGATCTGTTTCCAAGTTTGGCGATGAGTCATTGCTGGACGCAAAACGAACTCGCACTTAAAACGGGTCAACGATCAATCAGTTACTTGTTGCCGCGTTGTTTACACAAAAATGTTATCTGGTCGCATAGGCCTATTCAACACAAAATTCTACCGCTTTCAAGAAACTGAGTCTTTGTTCCAAAATGTTACATCGAATAGTGTAATTCGTTTAATGAATTAATTTTGCGCTAGGAATGCGATAAGCATTACAATCTTGAATGGTTTATCTGTGACTCATTGTGAAAAGCCATTACTCGACTGTAAATCACGATTAAGTAGACACGGATCGAATTTCGAGATTAGCTAGTTATAAAAGGTGCGATTTATTCAAGTAATTCTCAATGTTGCATAACTTGTTTCACACCTACTGGCAAAAACTACTCTGCTTGAGTAAAACCAATTAAAATAAAATCGAATCACAAAAACTCAATGAGGTTGAGAAATATATTTAGGACAAAGTAATACTCTCAAACATTCTAATGTATAAAAAGGATAGTGACTTGTTATCTTTTCTGCCAATCTGCTTAGAGCTTATGTGCCTAAAGTTGATCTAGGCTTACCTCCTTGGGCTTACTAAAAGCAGTAACATTCCCTTGACGATCATATCGAATAGGACACTGTCCGTTGTGGATGGGTGTTTTGTAGCCAGTACGAGTATAAAAGGCAGGAATTCCAGCTGCACCCGCACGAATCCGTTCCGCGAGGGTGCCTTGCGGTGAAAACTCTACCTCGATTTCTCCGTTGAGGTATTTCTTTTCGAAATCCGAATTTTCCCCGATATACGAGGCGATCATCCGAGAAATCTTCCAAAGAATCGTGAAAGCCGTTAATTGGTATTGAATTAAAAAGTCTACGCAATTGTGTTGTATAAGTCAAAAACGCTGGTGTTATAATGGCAGTTATTTGATAACCGTTTTACTTATCAAAGTATTGTGGTGCTCACATCCACCATCCCTTACACACCACTACCGGTTTCTGGCTGTTTTCCGTCATCAGGTGGAGACAGTAAGATCAGGTTCAGATATACTTATCGTTTGATTCGATAGAAATTTCTTGACATTCTAAATAAAAAAATTATACTTAGCATAAAGGGAAATGAAGCGTGACAATATACGTGTGAGACCTTTTAATGTCATTGGACATAAGTCTTTGATTATAGCTTAAAATGTGAAGCGGTACACGCGACAATAAATTCACAGATGATGGCAAGTAGCAGTAAAGTTCCTGGAATTTTCACCGATATATTACATGCCATGATAAACCTGGAGAATCACACCTTAATGGCGAATCCAAATTACTCGCATACATTACTCTCTGGGAAGAGTCTTCGTAATAATGCGCTCAATAGTGCAACCAAAATAAATTAATGCAGCTTTCATTTGAACTGTGTATAATTGCATGTATTACAATACATATTCAAGCGAGCTGACTAATTTCGTGTGGGTTTGTACTCATCGGTAAGGACATCACGATCAGGATAAGCGAGCTTTGTCTTATTTTTAGATTTAGTTCACTCAGCCTCAACATAGCTAACCTGATGAGTGCAAATCAACCATGTGTATAGAACCGGATAATTCGCCTATCGCGCGTAACAAGTGCAAAGTGACATGATCGTTGCAAACGGCTTTGTTTTTCTGCACTTAAATGACGACAGCATTTGCCTGTGCTAGGGGATCTGCGTCGATAAATCTCGGTTGTGCTCAAGTGAAGTTACGCGACTAAGACTCACTAATGGCTGCGCGATGACCAACAGTGTTAGATGAATTAAATACTTTTTGTCACATCAGATGCTCTGATTACACCCTTTGGTCTGGTTAAGGTTTTATCTTAAGCGAAATATTATCCAGAAGCTTTTTCCAATAAATTAGTCTCCTTGGGGACAACTTTTAACCAAATTTTGTTTCAGTGTATAAACTAAATGTTGCACAAACGCAAAGTCCCGGTTTACATCACGAGTATGTCTACTGAGTGCGTCTCTGTTTTCACGCGTATTCACTACTAGCAGCGTGTGCAAGCTGAACAAATGTAACAACCGTTAAGATCAAATTGAACCAATGTAGGTGAAAAACCAGATTTACGTTCACGTACCGAAACACCGTCACTTTTATTCACTAAAAATTAACAACGCTTCCAATTACATTTAATTATTGTGTTGATTACACTGCTCCGCGATAACTTAAAGCGTATATCAATCTCGGTCAAAGATGTCAAATCCCCTAAAGTTGAGTGAAACTTTGTCAAAGCAAAAAGGGTATATTGCACTCAAATATTTTACGACACCCTGCTGAAGGAGCCTCGGTTTTTGAGATAATCATATGCGAAATTAACGAGTTCTAATCAAACACACTACGAAGTCGCAAATTCGTATTTTTTTATTTTGTAGTCATGCTTGGCTCTTGTCTATTTTAAGCACACACACAGCAATGAATGTAGTCATTCAATATGACATGAAACTGCAGAAAAATTTCAAGTTGCAACTGTCTAGAGTAAATGAGATTTAATGAATCACTCAAGAAAAAACTCAGTTTTCTGTTCGAACGAATCGGTTTGAAAAAACCCCGGTGATCCGGAAGTTCGACTAACGATACACAATATAATAGAAGATAACTATACATTTTAACACCATGCATCTACATTTGTCATCCCACCAATCGAAAACAATTTCTGCCCTTTGGATTTTTACCTGATTCTTGAACTGCTCAGTAAGCAACCGAATCCCATTTTTGCTTGTTATATTATTCGTAGTTCCCATATTATTCTGTGATTTTTTTGTAAAGCTATATGCTTTTTAGACCATTAAAATGGAATTGAATTGAATTAAATAATCAAAGTATTTAATCTCAGAATTAAAATTGTATTTACATTTTAAAAACAAATAAATGTATAATACGGATGACGCAGACGACGGAATGAAGGACTCAGTCCATTTTAACGGTTGTAGTTCAGAATCCTTTGAAATTTGCCGAGGCGTCAAACAAGGGTGTGTTCTTACTCCCAAGATTCTCGGTATTTTTGCTCTGCTTCTGAAGCATGCTGTTAGGACGAGAACAGAAGGCATTTACCCACGCACGCAACCTTTTAAACCTGAAAAGGTTGAGAGCACAAACTAAGGTACGGGATGTGCTAATCCGTGTCCTGCTCTTTGCCGACGATGCAGCCAATATTGCTCACTCCCAAGAACACCTTCAGTCACTAATCGACTGTTTTTCATCGGCACGCAAAGACTTTTGCCTAACAATCAGCGTGAAAAAGAACAAAGTCCTTGGTCCAGGGATTGTTTCGCCTTAAATCATCAGTGTTGGAAACTGTCAGCTTGAACCAGTACATCATTTCAAATATCTTGGTTCAACCATTGCGGATAACCTCTCGCTAGACACGAAGATTGATAAACGGATTGGCAGAGCAGCTGTCATTTTGTCTCAATTGAACTCTTGTGTTTGGGGCAACGGCAGGTTTACTGTAAGGACAAAGATGATGGTATACAGCGCGGGCGTACTAAATGCTTTATTGTACGGCAGTGAAACCTGGACCATCCACGCAAGATACGAACGGAAGCTGAATGCTTTACATCTACGAAGCATCAGTAGTATATTGAACATATCGTGGATGGACCGTGACGAATGGTGAAGTGCTTTCAAAAGCTGGTCTACAGAGGATGTTCACACTACTAAGACAGCGCCGCCTGCGGTAGCTTGGTAAAATGGTCGTATTCCGAAAGATCTACTTTATGATGAGTTGCAATCAGGAAGTCAACCAATGCGCAGACCGCACTTGCGGTACAAAACGTTTGCAAAAGCGATGTGAAATCGCTTGGCATTGACCTCACAAGTTGGGAAGAACTTGCTCTTGACCGCTCACATTGGAAGCATTGTATGAAGTGTCGTCTGCAATCGGGGAAGGAGCATATACAGCTCTTGGCTGCCCTGGCGTTCAACTGATGCCGATCGATCGAATACTGCCTATCGCTGCGAGCGTTGCGGAGGAGATTGTTCCTTTCAAATCGGACTGTTTAGTCATTCGGAAAGATGTACAATGTGAAAAAATCATGCGATTGTGATGTACATCCAAGGTCGTCATCCACCGAAGGAGGATAACATCAACAACAACATCACACCAAACCAGTTTAATTTCAGAACGTGGTATGATTGCAAACTTCCCAAGAAAGGTGACTTAAGCTACTGCACCAATTGGCGAGGTATTACGCTTATATCAGTCACGAGCAAAGTATTCTGCCACATCATTCTCCGACGTGTCTCCAATGCAGTTGAATCCATTTTACGATAAGAGCAAGCCGGGTTCAGGAAAAGAAAATCTTGCATTGACCAAATCTTTGTCCTCCGTCAGGTCCTGGAGCAGACACATGAATGGAATGCAGAGCTATGTGTGGCCTACATCGACTTCCAGAAGGCCCTTGATAGCGTTCGCCGACCAGTGTTATGGAAAATTCTCCGTCATTATGGTATACCATCAATGATAGTAAATCTCATAAAAGCCTTTTATGAGAAGTTTGAATGCCAAGTCGCTCACAATGAAATGCTTACTGAGAAGTTTGAGGTTCGTACGGGAGTGAGGCAAGGATGTATCCTCTCACCGATACTCTTCTCCCTAACAATAGACTGGATTATGAGACAGGTGACCGATGGCAGAACAGCAGGCATTCCATGGACCCCAGCGGGACCGCTAGAATATCTGGACTATGCGGATGATGTTGCCATTTTGGCATGCAAGATCAGTGACATCCAGAACAAGAGCGATCGACTATCGACAATTGGCAAGACGGTGGGTTTAGAAATTGACGCTGGCAAATTAGAGGCAATGCGGAAAAATGTTCCGGAGCAACCACCAGTGTTCGTGGACGGTCAACCGCTCCGTGAAGTTACAGATACAGTCTACCTTGGGAGCAAACTGACTGTAAATGGTGACTGTGAGGATGAGGTCAGGAGAAGAATCGGGAAAGCGAACCAAGCATTCTGCATGCTAAATTCCATTTGGAAATCCTTCGTTCTCAGCATTAACACGAAGATCAGACTCTTTAAGAGCAACGTTCTGAGTGTGTTGCTGTATGCATCGGAATGCTGGAAGACGACCGCTGCCATTGAGCGCAGAATTAACGTGTTTCAAACTATGTGCTTGAGAAGGATTCTACGGATTTTTTGGCCACACACCATTTCGAATGAAGAGCTCCTGAGAAAAACTGGTCTGGAGGTGGTATCTACCGTAGTCAAAAGACGACTGTGGAGATGGTTCAGTCATGTCTGCAGGATGGATCCCAGTTCGCATACGAAGATAGCCATTCACTGGATTCCGCAAGGTAAATGAAAAAGGGGACGGTCCAAGGAAACTTGGCACAGAATGTCGGAACGCGAACTACATGCACAAGGATTCACCGTGCAGGCGGCAACGGCAGCAGCGGCAGACCGGAACCACTGGCGTGGGGTTGTCTTCGCCTCATGTGCCACCCGGCACGGAGAGGACTGAGTGAGTGAGTGATTGAGTATGATTGCAAAGATATATGAAGAGTGCAGCAGTTAACTATTGATTAAAGTTTATATGAACGAAAAATACGATCCACTCTTAGAACATAACACATACCTGATTGTTCTTAATAAGGATTCCCAAACCAACGTTTTCTATCCCTCCATTATTACTCACAACTGTTAGTCCCCCGACTCCGCTGGCCGCAAGCCCTTTTATCAAATTCTCTGGAATACCACATAAGCCGAAACCTGTAAATCACGATTCAAACTTCAGATTTACTTACCACCGGCGAGAATAACCGAATTTGGTTGAATATCTTTCACGATCTCGTTAGCATTGTAAAATATAGGCTTGCTGTAGCTAGATAAAGATCGCAGGACGACCGAGTCGAAGGGCTGTTAGAAGCTTAATAGACAATATCTGAACTTACTTTGCGAAAAGTATTGTGACTAATCCGTGTAAGTCTGGATACAAAATACATATTAATTATGTCTTGCAAAAATATGATGGCTCCGGGTTACCTTTAATCGAAAGTCCTTAATTAAGATTTAGGTCAACTATAAATTACGATTCGAAAATTCTTAAGAAAATATGTGAATAGTCGAGAAAAGCGGGATAATTCATGAATTTGAAAATGATGAAAAACAAGATGAAGTAGATTATCGTACACCTGTGCGTATGATGCTTGGTTAAAAGGCAAACCTTTGCAGCAACGCAAGATTTCGTCATTACTGAGGACATGAACTCTAGTTTCGATGCGTTGAATCTTTGGTGTGATGTTTGCTATCACATAACAGTTAGCAGTGGCTTCTAAGTCTAAATAATTTCACCACTTCAAAATTCATTTGAGACACCTTTAACCTGAAGCTACTATTTCCACCTGAAAACAGTCAGGAATCGGTTGTGATTTGGTATTGCAGATTTTAGCAAGATATCGCATTAGCTCTGACAAGTTTTTGATATTTTCATCAAGTAATTCATCAATAAGGCAGCAATCGATTGAAATATGTTTGGACCGATCGTGTATTTAAAATGCAAAGAAATTTAAGTGCAATCAGTTAGAGCAGCTTTGGGTAACGTTTCACTTCTGACACAGAAGCTTCGTCAGACCAAGGGTGATAGTCAGGACAGGGAACATGATTAAGTAGTAGTCAACCCATCACCACTTTTATGACCTTACCGCTAAACAGTCTATAATACGCCTACGGTGTGTCACGTCTCGTGGGAATGACCATAATCAGTGGTCGATTTTCCTCCTAGTGTGTATCCACGCCAATCTGATACAAGTGAACACGGTCAAGGTCGGTTGACACAGCTGCCCACATACGTAAAAATACGTAACCAACGGTGCTAAGGTTAGCCTATTTTTGAAGAAAAACAAAAATTTAATTAACTAGTAGGTATAAGGTGAATAAAAACTATTTACTTTCGCATCAGTGCCGAGCGCCAGATTGTGGAGATTTCTGCCCCATCCACCTTATTGACCGCCAGTTGACCTGCCTTCGCACGTAGGCACTCTCTATACGGTTTAATACCGCGTCTCAATATTTCCAGATTGTCTAGATCGACCCGTATCTAAAACGTGCTCCGTCAAGGCGGAATCACGAATAAGGGATTGATATTCCCTCGCATCCCGGAGCTGTCTCCGGACACACTTTCGGTGTTCTTCGATTCTAGTGTGAATTTCGTTGGAAGTCTGCCCTATGTAAACACCCGAACAGTCCTTACAGTTGATTCTGTAGATGCTGTTCGTAACGCTAGATAAAGGTGTCTTATGCTTGAGGTGCATCGGAACTGAACGGATAGTTTTCCGTTTCTTATAATTTACGCGTATGGCCGCCTGGTTCAAGATTCTACCCTTGGTCTGACGAAGCTTCTGTGTTAGAAGTGAAACGTTACCCAAAATCTGCTCTAACCGATTGCACTCAAATTTCTTTGCATCATCAATAAGTCATTCGTATAGTTTGCCTGACGTTGAAACTTGACAAAGTGACACGAGAAAATAATGACTTGTGATCGTATTAAATGTAATGAAATGATACATTATAATGAAATTTCTGAATATATGTTTATTATTAATAAAAAATATCTGTTATTAATGTTACATTTTGGCTAGATGGTAAAAATCTAAATTTGATATGTATTTTATTGATAAATACAACGATGGTCGCGGACAAATTTGAAATTTAAATTCCACTTTTAAATAGTGTACGACGGCGAAGAAAGGTGTCCATGTAAAAAATCAAGGAGTGATTTCCGTTCAAGCACTCAAAATAATCAATGTATCTTCAGCACTTATCACAGGGGATGTGAGACCAGCAAAACAATAGTTGTGGTTCCAGAAATCACGAAACTGCGCAGCTTATTGATATACCGAACAAACTATACAGACTAAAATTCGATTCAAAACGCGAAATAAACACATATTTTCATGCTTTCCTTTTAACCTTCAAATCTTCTTATATTATACCACGGAGTGCAGTTGGATTATTTTGGGCTCTAATGTTTTTAGAAATAACTCTTATAATCTCCATTCAATTGGTGTAATTTTTGAATATTTTGCATCAAAAGGCTTGTTTCCATATCTATTTATACAATGAACGTCCAAATACAATGTATCGATCTTCGACCACGCAAAAGGCAGTCGCTTCCTTGTTGCTCGTTTGTTTTGCTCACAGCAGTGTTTATTGCTGCGAAATGATGGTCATTTCACATATTATCACAAAGCAAATCCGACTGGATCGATGTTTTTCGGATTTGTACAAGTTTGCAATTTGGAAAAATCTATATTCGTGGGCATTTACATCTCGTACACCCCACTAACGGTTTCGTGATGTTTGCAATCACCATATTATGACAGTACGATCAGGATTGGTGTCTCATGAAACATTGGGCAAAAATAATTTGAACTTTGGACCAACGTTTTGATATGGCACGCACGAATACACTGTTCATCACTTGCAAACACATGTAGATGGGGTTTGACCCATGGGCTTGAAAAGTATTCATATTTGCACACGAGTTCGTTATTTGGAAATAAAGTATCAGAAGATGTAATAAAATTAATATTAATTTTTGGCTTCAGTTCAGGAGTATGACTGTAATTTATATGCTTATTCCAAGAAAGATCGATAAAAATATTTCAATTATTACTAATATTCAGAACCCAGACTTTAGGAAATGACTTGGTGTAATAACCAATGTGTCTTGTATTCTGATCGTGAAACGTTTCTCGAATTTATACCACCCTTGACCGAACGTGCAGTATTGCTCGATAATAGGAGACATTGTGGAATCAATATACATCGAAATAACGTAGTAACCTATATCGAAAAGCACTTTTCTTTAAAAGCAAGGTAAGTTTTTTGATTACAGAAAACAGTGAAAGAAGCACAAAGAAATTGTTTTAAACTTAAAAATACAAGGTTTATGAGTAGAATGCTTCAAAATGCCGTTAATCTACAGGCCACTTAAAATGACAAAATCCCATTAACCAGCAATCCATAAAACTTAAGGACACTTTGTGTATTGCAGCCCTAGGAAGGTCTAACCAATTCTTAAGTGAGAATCACTATCTTCATATTAGCATATGGTAATTTATGTAGTGTTCGAACTAGCCGTCCTAGTGCATCGGATACACCATTCATTGAAACTTGCTTCTTTGGATCATATCATAATCCTAATATAAGTATTATTAAATACTATTCGATCAGATGTGATAGGTCAGGTTTGCTCAGAACTAGAGGCATTGCCCTATTTATCAGGCTGTCCTTCAACATCAGAATCAAACGTTAAGCATAGCATGCACAATATCCAACTTATCCTTTGTCTTGCCATGCAGATGGAGATATAGTCACAAACTGGCAGCTCATACACATCTATTTGTCTAACTTGCAAGATAGGTGCACGTCAAACGACGCTGCAAGCCACTCTAGTGAACATTATCAATTCACCGTGTGATTTGAATCAGAGACCAGTTGTAGACATTTAGGAAGTCTTTCAGACGATATCCGGTCACTTAATCTCGAAACACTTAATCCCCAGACATTAAATCCCCAGTTTGATAACTTATGAAGGATCCAGAATATGTTTAAATGAATTTATTCAGTAGGAGAGATATGCAATTGATTTTAAGAACGTCAATCTTTCCGTAGTTGAGTATCGCTGAATTGCTCGAGATGTCATGCCATGCAACGAAAAATATGTGAACTAGGGATGAAAGCAGATTATGAGGCAGACGATGATTTACGCCTCATGATTGTGCCGTTGAATGATGTAATCGACACATTTGAGATTTTAGTCGAATCTATGCCTCAAAGTGAGAGGATTAATGAACTGTTATCTTATTTTGAACATAACTTTTTTCGAGGTCGACGAATTAGAGGTAGAAGATAAAACTTTGCCTCAGCTATATTTCAGCCTAAAACCTGGAATAAGTATGAAGACGCAAATAGTGGTGTTGCTTGAACGAATAATGCTGTAGAAGGCTGGCATCATGCTTACATTCACCATTACATCCCACCATGTGGATATTTCTTAACAATTTGCGAAAGGATTGCCGACAGCATACGGTCTCAGTTCTTCAAGCAAGTGCTAAGGTTCATAAGAAACAGAAGAAGAAGTATACTGAAATATGCGCCAGAACATCTCGAGCAATTCAGCGATACTCAACTACGGAAAGATTGACGTTCTTAAAATCAATTGCATATCTCTCCTGCTAAATAAATTCATTTAAACGTATTCTGCATTCTTTAGAAGTTATCAAACTAGAGATAAAATGTCTGCAGATTATGTATCTGAAGATTAAGTATCAGTAAACCTTCCAGACACATATGTAATAGAAAAGATATAAAATGGTCATTAATAAGTCTAAAGGAATTAAACACAATGCAAAGTGTGATTTAAAGCCCGCGTGGCACAAAATATAAAACAGTGTCCATAAAAGGAATACAGTTATACCCAATTAATGGTGAAATGGGGCATTGCATTGGAAATCTACAACAAAATGTTGCAGCATCGATAGTAAGGGATTCAAAAATGCTCCGAGAGTTCTAAAATATTCAGTCTGTCTAGAGTATATAAGGCCAGATAGTGTTGCTTCATTGAAGGAATTATTCTTCATTGAGGATGGAGCTTAAAATGTTCGTTGCAACAAAAAACAAATCTTTGGGATTCGATGTAATTTATCTAACAAAAATGGACCTGAAGCCGATACTCAAAGAGCCCTTGAGTCGTTTTTTCTAAGATTCCTGAAAGCATGGAATAGTTATGAGTTTTACGAAGCTAATTGATGTAATTATAATATATAAGATTAGAATTCGCTCTTTAATATTTAATCACAGACATGTAAGTCACATAATTAATTAAATCCTGGAGTGAACCATCAGAAATAATGTTGATGCCATATACTAAATGTTCTTTTACTGAACTCTACTCAACATATGTTTCTGAAATTTTGGTCTGGCCTAGCAATCTCTTTTGTTTTTAAATGATGTGACTAAGAAGTATACCGTTTAAAGATTTTTTTCTCAGATAGTTTTGAGACTTTTGACTAGGTAGACAACAGATTGCTTGCAAACAACTTCTGTATTTCAAGTATTGGTAGTCCCTTGAGAAAATGAATAATGAACTTCTAGAGCAGTTATTGCTTTCTCGTCAGGGTAAACAAGAACGTTTCTGTGGAAACGAAGGGTGTCAGTGGAGTATCGATGACTTCACAGCATTGCTCATGAGTTCTTGCATCATTTTGTCGAATGATGTTTAGTTTTTTGCAGTACTAAATAAACGAAATCATTTTGCTCAATGGTATCTGTCACTCAACTTTAATAAAAGCTATTTCTTGACATGAATTAACAAAGGGTTTGAGGTATTTGGAAAATAGACAATAAAGATTGCTGTGGTGCAAAATGAGCTTGACCTAGGTTTTCAGATTTTAACCAAATTTGTATTGTCAAATTAACATTCAGCTGCTGCAAAACACAGTAGAAGTACACTCTCTAATCTTAGAAGTCCTAGTAGGTTTTTGTTTCGTTATACAAAAAGTTATATGTATTATATTAAAAGTTGAGCACCGTATCTGAAAATGAATAATGCCTAGCTTGAAGGGTGTTCAGCACCTAATTAATTGTATGACTGAGGCACAATCAGGTAAGTCGTATGAGGAAAGTCTGTTCTCACCAAGAAATGAGAGTGTGTACGAAATACCCCCTTAGAACTTTCAACATTTTAGTGGATTTCAGTGATGTCTTTTCAAATTGTGTGTATAAACTCACGATAAACATGATTACTCAATGTATTGTGGTGCTCACATTCTCATCCCTTTCACACCACTACCGGTTTCTGGATGTTTGCTGTCATCAGGTGGAGACAGTAAGATCAGGTTCAGTGAGCCTTAAAACAGTGGAAAAGCGGTAGACAAAGTTAAACTTGTATGCCACTGTTATATAGGGTTCTTACAAAGAACCACGATGTTAAAATACAGAATCACAAAGTGATTCCTGGAAAAGCGCTCGAGACGCATATATAAGACCAATGTATTGTGGTGCTCACATCCCCATCGCTTACACACTACTACCGGTTTCTATCTGTTGCCGTCATCAGTTGGAGACAGTAAGATCAGGTTCAGATTACTCAAGGTTATCCATGAAAACTGGCAAAGCAACAAATCAAAACTATGTTCTTAAACGTACTATACTACTAGAATAGTCTTATTAAATGAGGTTGTATGAGTAACGTCACTAAGATTCACGGGGGAGGATGTGATTCTTTGTATCTTGTTCTTTTCATGATTTTAATCATAATTTTCTAGTTGGAATGAACACAAATTTGTCTTTAGAACGCACTAATGCCTCTAATCACGCATCGATGATAAGACATTTTTGTTTCATACCAGAGTACTCGCATAAAATGCATTATGCAAACTAATATGTGAAGTGGTCGATTTTCTGTCGTGGCATACCATCGAAATTAATCTGGAAAAATGATTAGCGACTTAGAAACAAAACCGTTTGCGGAAATTAAAATGAAATAAAGCAGGAATAGACAAAACACTAAATTGTTCAAATTTGAAATATAATTGAATATTCTTTCGGCTCGGTCAAACCTTTTGATCACACGTAAACACAACAATGATCGATCGCAATATCCATATTTGCTCGCTGGTAGATCACAAACCCGATAGTTTTTTTCCAATGCTGTTTGCTATCTCCACAGTAAAATATGGTGAAACAGGTTTGAATTTGCATTCACATAGCCCAAAACTATACTACGCTGAGCTTATGAATGCAAAAAGTACAGATTCGATTAGGATATGCCAGAGATAAGATAGCAACAAATAAATGAAAAATTTGTAGGATACCATGCCATTCTTCTTCTTCTTCTGAATCGAAAGCAGAAGGGATAAATCCCGTTTAGGCTTCATCACAGTAATAGACATGGGTGACTTCTGCTGACAAGGCAAACTTTGAGAGTAGAAAAACACCACTATATCACTCCGGGAATCAAGTCCATCCGTCTCATTAAATGCTGATCCAACGCGGTTAGTCATCAACTGCTTGTTGCAGTTGCTTGTGGCCATCGCAGGAACTGACAGAGGCCTACAGTTTCAGATCATCCGCGAATAAAAGACAATTGATCGCTACCGCGTCCGGAATATCATTCACAAAATTTTTGAATAACAATGGGCCAAGGACAGATCCCTACGGCACTCCGGAGCCTGCTATCATCTTTGAAGATAAACCTCCATTCACCTCTACAAGGTTTGACCGCCCTGAGATGAATGCCTCGATCCACTTAAGTAGACAACCTTGAATATCCAAACCCTCCAGCTTGACGAGCAATCAGCGGTGGGGCACGCGGTTGAACGCCTTACTGAAGTCGATAAAAATGACATCGACCGCTTGACTAGAATCAGTCAAAGCACACTAACTTTCTCGCGCCAGGAGCAGATTACTTACGCATGAGCGATTTTTGGTGAATCCATGTTGTTGTGGACACCAACGCCCACACTCCAAAAGAAAGTGTTCTATTTTCCTTTTGATCAGCTTCTCTAAAATTTACCGATCACAGAAGTCAATGTGACCGGCATGTAATTAGCGGGACTACTAGGGTCCCTACACTTAAACATAGGTTTAATAATACCCTGTTTCCATTCTTGTGGTAAGACCCCTAATGTTACAGATTTTGTAAACAACCTGACCAGCGGAACGCACAACACTTCTGCGTGTTCGTAAAACCAACGGATGAATACCGTCTTATCCTGGCGCGGACTGTGTGTTTAACTGTTCCAACAGTAGTCTATCGGTCTCTACATCTACATCAAGATCAAACAGGACCTCACTGTTATTAGAGACAGAAGGAAGATCACTGTCTTCCAGACAGTACACGGAGGCATACTACTTAGCCATGGCTTCAGCTTTCAAATCATCCTCAGTAATGTCTACTTCATTAGTATCTATCAAATTAGGAATATATGGCAACGCCTTTGTGCGGCGACGAATGTATGCGAATAGCCGTTTTGTTGCACAACTAGACTCGTCAACCAATCACTCCTCGTACAACATACGTTTTCTGCGTTTTAATGCCATGCAAAGGTTTCTAGCTTGCCAATAATTGTCATAGTCAGTGGCGTTTTTCCGACTTACGAATATCGACCAGAGCTTCTGACGTTGCCGCAAAAGTTTCCTTATCTCCTTGTCAAACCAAGGTGGACCTTTCGCCTTACGACGACGTGTGGACAACGGAACAGCCATCTCAATAACTGTCCAAATATTATTACGAATCACCAGCCAGCAATCATCAACATCAGCTGATTGATCGGAAGACCAATCGAGAGATGAAGCAACATCCCGTATCCAACACGCATCTGCCTTCCGAAAATTCCTTTTGGGAATTGGATCTGGTGCCCAGCCAATGTTGCGTTTCCAAATAAAACCTAAGATGGCATTATCACTACAGCCTAGTGGAGCTTCAGTTCAAAGCTGAGTTATATCGGACTGCGTGAAAGTGAATACCAAGTCCAAAATGGACTCACACCCAGTAGGGCCTACTCTGACCGGATCGGAAACATGCTACACGAGGCCCACATCAACCACATCGTCCAATTAGTCCCGCTCGAATGACCCAGAACCTTCATCTAGCGAAGTCCAATCAATACTAGGAGCATTCAAATCCCCCATAATCGAGCAGCTTGAGGATCTACCATACTGACATACCTGTGATATCAGAGTATCTGTCTGAGTATTGGGAGAACGATAAACGACACCTATTGTGGCAAATGAAGCTGCAGTCCTTATACGGCACCATAAACTCTCAGCCATACCGGCAGTCTGCTGGAAGCGAGCTAACACTGCGACGGAAATATGTTGTTAGAAATATAAGGCAACCCCACCACCGATTTTAGCGTCTGTTCGATCTGAGCGAAAGAGTCTATATCGAAGTAGGGCCAGCTCGGGATCATCCTGCTCAGGTGAGAGCCAGGTTTCTGTCACCCGAATGATCGATGGAGGGTCCTGTCTAATCCTATCAGAGAGTTCATCCAGTTTGTTTCTCAAGCTCCTCGCATTAAAATATATCACTTTTAAAGATCCAGATCCCTCCGAATGCCTATTGTCAGAGGTTCCCAACGAACTTTTGGCCTCATCCTCGCAACCCGAAAATCCACAATACGCAAAGTTAGTTTCACCTGTGGCTCTGCGCTCGCTAATCTCCTGGCTAGCTTTTCGCATTTTCACACGAACTTCCGGAGAGAGATCACGCGGGAGTCTAAGTTCACTACTCTTTAACCTGTAACCAATCTTTAGCAGTAAGTTCACTTGCTCAGCAGAGTCTAACACAATCTTTACCGGTCTTTGGCGATTAACTAGCGCTGGTCTTCGGCCTAAGCGAAACGGTGTGCGTACCGTTACACCCTTTTCACCTACGTCGAAAATAGGGGCGAGAGCAGAATTTAATAAATCGCGTACCTCTTTAACTCTGTCTATAGCCAAAGCACCTGTTTGCTTCGGCGCATTGTGAAAAATGATGCAGGAGTTTCTACTCTCAACAGTGGTAAAGCTCTGGTGTTTATTGTTGATAGTTTTATTTAGCTGTTATAGTTCCTGGACCTCTTCGGACTCAAGAACGTTCGTTGCACCGGCAAAACTAACTTCGTCTTTGGAACCGAGTACAGGCAAGGAAGCAACTTCCGCAAAGGTGCGTACTTCTCCAGATTGTACGCAAGCTTGCTGTACACAAGATGTGTGGTGGTTATCCTTCTTCAAGGATGAGCCACTATTTGTAATCCCCGTATAAATACCTTAAAAGGTCTTAACAAAAGCTGTGTCAACTTGGAGCTGAGTACTTTCGAGCTTAGAACTAGTCGGTGAAAGGCATATCTTATATAGCGCGCGAATTATATCGCATGAATTTTTCTGAAGCCAACTATGCATCTCCGGATTCATTCCATCACATCGAATATGTATCCACATTAAACAAATTTCATATTAAACAGCTTTAGCGTTATCGCGACCTGTTTCGAACAAACCAGACAAGAATCCCCAGAGTGTGCAGCGGGGCCCCCATTCTCTTGAGGTTTCCTTGCAGTCGGTGCTGCATGATCTCATTTTGCAAATTTCGAGTCGTAACCATGTTCAAATTCGTTGAAAATAGAATTAAAGTTCTTTTATTAATCTTTAAATAGATCAAATATCCACAACAATATCAAAATATCGTAAGAAGCAAACGTCCACGTCCATTAAAACCAATATGAATTTCAAATTTATTTTCTTCCATGTAATCCGTGTTACTTAGTTAACATTGCTAAAAAATTGAACCTAGATTTTGCTGTCTGTACAAAATATTTCTCTTGAAATTTAAGAGATTCTCTAAACTGTACAACATATTTATAAGAATTAAATAATTGTCAGATAAAAGTGAAATGAATTTCACAAAATAAAACAAATTTCAAATTACAAAATAAACTTCCTTTCGTATTACTATGTCAATCATTCAAATAAATGAATAAAAAGCTCTGATATAATTTTTTACATTGTATCTCTTTTAACCAATCTGTCCATTTCATAATTAAACTCATCAAGTGTTTCGGGT
>JACCGJ010001363.1:0-18193 GCA_013407085.1 Atriophallophorus winterbourni | reverse complement strand
ATAAATAAAATGTGTTGTGATTTGCTGTCTTACCAATGGTGAAAAGCCTGATTGCCTCACATTTTCTGACTTCGGCAGGAAAAGATGCTTATGCCCTGTTTGAATCATTTAGCATTTCCAATTCCAACTGCTAATAAGAATTTCAATGAATTGAAATCAATTTAACAAAATTATGTCACAAACAAATTTCGAAATTACTGAAATTGCTGAGTAAAACGTAACGACACGAAAACCAAATTACTCATCATTTTAGTCTGACTTTGCAGAAACCAGCTCCACGTTGTGCTTGTAAAGATGAACGAAATGACCATAGTAGAGATCAATTAATCGTTGGTGTCAATGAACATGAATTATATCGTCAGTTATTGATGAAGAATAATCAAAATTTTGTAAATTTGGAAAAAAATATATGAACAGTATGAAGATGCTACAGAAGGAACCAATCGTCATATTCATGCTGATAATCAATCAGTTTTGTTTGGAACAACTAAACCTAAATGTCAGTCCATCAACCGATCACAGCGGCAAAGTGATTCCGAGGTCATAGCAGATAGAATACGCAAAATTATCGAATGTTATTCAAATGTTCGACAATCAGAAGTTCGGATTATGTGCATCATGTGGCAACATACATTCTCGATTTACTTGTCAATTTCGTAATGCCAAAAATTGAACAATTGAAGATTTCATTTTTTGATATCCGAGGCATGCTAAGCAAGATCAATAATTGCTAAAATTTCTGTACAATCATATTATAGTACAGTGGAACCCGGGTACAACGAATCTCTGTGGGGAGAGTAAAATGTTCGTTAAAAGCGTATGTACAATCACAAATGCATTTTTAAGGTCACTTGTGCAGCAGAATTTTACGATAAATAAAAATAAATGTAAATAATATTTACAAATTAGTTCCAGAGAATCAGTAAGTCTTCTTTTAATGAACAAAATTAATACTGGCATTGTGACAAAGAAATCAATTGATTTCCAGACAGCACTGGAGTTCAACGGATAATGTTGATCGAAGATGCGTTATATTGTGTTTTATCGATGCTTTTTGTTTTGATTTTCAAAAGTCGTTCAGTCTATATTTAATATGATTTTTTTGTCCGTTAAACGGACGGGATTAATTCCACTAGGTGGAGGTCTCCTGTGGGCCAGTTTTATTTGTGTGTGCTTTGAAAAGTTATGCTGAAAATTATATACTCGAATGCGAGTGGTTGTTTTGACGAAAATCGTGAAAATATATTTAAAACTCAGGTATGCCCTTATTATATATATCATCAGGTAGAGCATCTAGATTAAGAAGGTCGCAAATTGTTTTATGGTAAGGCAAGAAGCCAGAAGTTATTAGAATTCTAGTAAAGAGGAGATGAATCTTATATATTTTGGAAGAAGATTTGAGTTTAGCATATTTAGTGAAGTATAAATTGTTACTTACATTAGTAAGAAACCTTGGTTATTTAAAAATTTTGCTCACTGTTTTTCAAGTTATACTTGAAATTATACTTTAACGTTCGAACTCATTTCTATTATATCCGATGACAATATTTTGAATAATAAGATGAGATTATGCTTGAATGTGTGAAACCATAACGGATCGAAGTTTAGATGTATACGTATTTCTTTATAAGATTGGTTGTTGTTATAATCGATGACTGATTTTGAGAAAATCGTTGTATGTTTTCCAAAACTATTCCATCTGATTTATTTCTATTGCTATATATGATGTTACAACAGTCTAGAAAATAAATGTTGAATAATTTTTGGATTTCCATTTTGCAATGAGGTTGAATTATAGATCTGTTTATAATGTTCATACTTTTCTTGGATCTAGTAATGAGAAAACGTAACTGTTCATTGAAAATGATTGAGGCTGAATATCGAAATCATAAATCACGCGTGCTGTCTATCATTTATATTGCGTTTTTGTTAAGAAAAATAGAATTCTATTGTATCGTGCATCTGATGGGCATAAAGTTTGATTTTGCTGTTGAGAACAAAAGACCGTGTTTTGTCGCCAAACCTGCAAGTGCAGCTGAGTAATTGTTTATTCTAGCTATATAAGTTTGTGCTTGATTAGCTAATTTTAATACCGTTAAATATTGAATTGAATTGAACTTATCGTGGATTTATTAAATTCTTATCCCGCCTGATTTTTCTTTATAGTTTCCTCAAAACGTCTACCAAATCCTGGAATGCCAGTCGTGGTATATACCTAGATTTTAGCAACGACTTCGATTCCGTGAATCGACGCCTTTCAGAGATCAAGCTAGCCCCAAAATTGATACATGGTAACTAATTAGATGAAAACATTCCCAAATTTTGAACAATAAGTGCTCAAATATTATCCACGTTGTCTAATCCAACCAACGTGATCTGTTGCGTACCTCAAGGTTCGGTACTCAGTGCTCTTCTATTCCTGATTTTCGTTGATAACTTGTCGTCTGCGTTGAAATGCCCATGTTTCATTTTCGCGAATAATGTGAAGTTCATCTGATCAACTGAAGAAGATAACTTAATGCACTACCGTGAACTAAACTGGTCAGACCGTTTGGATCTTCGATTTAACCTAAATATGTGTCTAATCTTTTTCTGTATTGGTTGATAAGATTTCGGAACAGGTCTCGGTTTATTCTCTAAGTAATAATACCTGTACAGTGTATTATTGATTTGGGAGTACTGGTTAGGGATGAATTCAAATAGGACGACCAATGTGTTGCCGCCCCTTAGCGAGCATTAAGATATTTTGTCTAAAATCAGTGCTATCGACCATCGAACATGATGTAACCCTGTCAACGTACAAGGCATTAGTTCAGCCTCATCGAAATATCGTGCCCAATCCTGGTGCCGTCAGTAAAAGTAGGAATTCGTTTGTCTTGTAAGCGTACGGCGTCTGGTAAATCGGATGATTGAGGTTCAACAAGGGAAACATTAAACTGCAGGCCTGAAGTCACTAAATATTTGTTTTCTTATGCACCGTCGGTCCTCTTCTATTGCTGATTTTTATTGATGCATTTTCGTATGCACTGAAGTGCCAATTATACATTTTCCATGATGAAACCTAATAATTGCCTAATCTTGTCATCTATGAGTGATAAAATATCGGTCGCGGTGTCGTGAAATTCCCTCATGGTTAACGCAACGCAGGGTGTTGAGAAATTGGGAGTACTGGTTAGTACTGAGTTCAAATAGGAGGACCAATCCGCCGCTGCAGATCAACGTGCTCGTAAAGAGATTTTCCAACTAAATCCATGCTATCGAAAAGAAAACCATATGTATTCCTGCCACTTTACAAGGCATTAGTTCTGCCGCACTTAGAATATTGTGTTCAGGCGTGGTGATACTTTTACAAGAAGGACATCGTTCGACTCGAAAGAGTAAGGTGTCTAGCAACTCGCATGTTCGATGGTCTTGGAAGGAAACCTCACGCTGCACGGGTGAAGTCCCTAGATCTTTACTCGCTTATGCGCCGTCGTTCAAGAGGCGACTTAATTGAAACCTTCAGTATCTTGTTGGGGTTAAGCGGAGTTACTTTGAACATTTTTACTGCATTCAGTCCCGAGCTTAGCATCTGCGGGCATTCACTCAATCTTGCTAAGGATCGACGTAGACTAGAATCGCGGGAAAACGTTTTTAGCCTCAGGGTGGTAAATTTCTGGAAGCGTCTTTCAGAATTACTTAGATCCTGTAGATCGGTCGCGAGTTTTATGAATGGTTCGGACCGCATCTTGGGTAAGCTATTTCCTGAATGCTCACCCTAATTACTATGCAACATTAGTTAGTTCACCATTTTCGGCGTTCTGTGGTAAATACTGTAAATGATACAGACTTATAGAAAAAACGTTTTGACAATTGTGTTAGCTTCTCTGCAGCTTTCCACCGAAAGAAATTCTGGACAATCGATTTGCTCGTTATTCACTTATTGTCCATCGCAAAATAAATAAAGTCAGAATAAAGTCGTTGCTGCATATAATAAATCTGCTAAAGGGCTCGACGGATTTAACATATATAGTGACTCAACCTCTGCTGAGGGGTGACACCATCTATATGTGAAGCAAGCTTGCGTGCCACTCGCTTCCTTGACTACAAACCGTTTACAAAATGTTATTAGTATCGATGATACATCGAACGTGCATGAACTCGCCGTTTACTCGCCTTTAACAACGATTGCTCAACAGTCAGGAATGACAAAATCTTATTCAAACGTGACTTTGAAGCGACTACCTATTCATCATCTTGGCACATAGACTTAGTAAAATTGAGGCTCTGTTGCATGTAGAGAAACAAGTATCTACTACTGATTATGCTGTTATATCTCCAGTCGTCAGGGCGTCACATTTGGATTCAGTGAAGCGATGCCTGATTATGATGAATGCTCGCGATCAAACTAAAGACACGGTTGAGATACGT
This sequence comes from Atriophallophorus winterbourni, assembly GCA_013407085.1. NCBI lineage: Eukaryota > Metazoa > Platyhelminthes > Trematoda > Plagiorchiida > Microphallidae > Atriophallophorus > Atriophallophorus winterbourni. The sequence goes on along the minus strand of JACCGJ010001363.1, from coordinate 13,783 downwards.
TTACACTAATAGCGCAATTTCTTACAATCCATTTTTCAAAGATTTTCAATCAAGGGGAAGAAGTTATCATTATTCTGCATTTCGACTTGGCCGGAATAACGAGGAGGATAAACCGCAGACACTGAAAATTGTAGTGAGGATGAGGACACGCAATCGTTAGAAGTCGCTGTCAATCCTAACCAGGTCAGTCCTTCTGTGAAAAAATTTCAAGTCTTGCTTTTCAATGCGAGGAGTTTGAGGAATAAACTTGACGAGGTTAATAAAATTGTATGTGGGCGAAAGCCAAATATAATTGCTCTTACGTAATCCTGGTTAACAATTGATATATCTGACATGAAGTGATCGCTACTACACTATACACTTTTCAGAAGTCACAGAGTCGCTTAGAGATCTGCCGGTGGCGTGGCTGTGGAAGTAGTAGAAAGGTTTGAACATGATCCTGGAAATGACGAAAGCATCAAGTGTAAGGTGAAGTCTAGCTCTTGGGCTACATCACTTGGGGTCATTTATCGCTCAACTGATGCTTACGTTCCTAAGTTGTTTTCAAATAAAATGCCATGGTATCACTGGCGAATATATCGTTCTTGGAGATCTGAATGCTCTAGATATAAACTGGGCGTATCTAGTTTCGAGGAGTGAACCGTTCGAACAGGAATTCCTAGATACGATTTTGGAACTGAATTTGGTACAGAATGTAAACGATCATACGAGGATATTTTTCGGACAAGTTCTCTCGATATTGAATCTGGTGGTCACACCCAGATTTTCTGATGTTACGAATCTATCTATGGAAATCCTTATTAGGTGCAGCAATCACTGGCCTTAATGGTTCGTTTGGAATAGAGGTCTTTAACCGAGAATACGTACGCATGCCCGGAGAAACTACTGGAAATTAGACACAAAGAGTCTAATCACGTCTGCATATTAAATTGGCTGATCACTCCCTTCATCTACGAATGTTGAAACCTGTTGGTTGGACATTTTGGATTAAATCAAATCACTTGAAAATCATGCCCCATTGATAAATGGAAAACCAACCGCTAAGGGGCCACCGTGGTTTGATAACATTATTCGTAAATACATGAAGGAAAGAAAGCTGTTATGGCAGAAATTATCTTCCAGTGAATTGCCCGGATGACCATGTAACCTACAAAGTTATCCGCAACAAGTCCAGCTATGTAAAAAGAGAAAAAAATGGAATTATATTACGCGTTTGGTGGACGAAGAAAATTCGTTGCCGAAACTCTTGTTTGTGTAAATTGAACGTAGAACTAAATCTTTTCAACGAGAACCTTGCTTAATATCTGTGAGAAATTATACTGAACATGATGATGAACGTAAAGCAATTCTTCTCGCCGTTTAGTACAGTATGGTTTACAGAGCAAAGACATTTATAATTCCACCGCTTCATGAGAGCAGCGTCGAAATAGCATGAATCTCGATCTCGCCATAGATGGTGCAGTATTTACGTGAACTACTCGATGTACACTCAGCACATGTCCGGATGGAATACAACCAATGCTTTTAAAGTTATTGTTGGGTATCATGTACAAATCACTGGCGCCAATCTTCAGTTTATTCCTGAGTTGTGATAGGTAACCTTAAGATTAGATGTACGGCATTTTTAAACCAATGTATAAGAGCGGTGAACCAGTGATCAGACTAACTACCAACCGCTTGCCCTCACTTCAGTAGTTGGGCAGACTGTGGAACGACTGCTGAAAAACAGATGGATGATTTTCTCTTTACAACCAGTTAGCTAACATCTGCGCAGCATGGATTTACGCGAAGACGATCATGCGCGTCCAATCTCATGACTGCTAGTGAGCACTGGCGTGCTGAACTTGAACTGAGCCACCCGGTAGTCAATGCCTCCATTGGCAGGTCAAGGCTAACGGAGTTAAATCGCAGACTACACGTTTAATTTCCGGGGTTCCGCAGGGATCTGTTCTCGGCCCGTTACTTTTCAAGAAATATGTCAATGACCTCCACGACTCATTAAAACTGATTGTCTGCTTTGTGCCGATGATGTGATTGTTTGGGGAACAATAAGCTCTTCTTCCGAGAGTAAATTTTCCCATAACGAATTGGACAAATTGCTTGATTGGGCTGTAAAATGGCAGCTTCATTTAAACCGACAGAAATGTGCAGTAATGCTTCTGGGGCCAAGCACACCTGAAGGTGCGTAGTTCCTCGAGGATCATCAACTGAAATGGGTTAATGTTGAACGTGACTTGTGACTTGTTCGCTTAAGTCTGATGAGGATACGAAAAGAAAAACTGCTGCCACAAACCGCGCATGGTGTGCTATTAGTCAGCGGTTATCGCCGATAGCTCCACAAATGTTTCGCATTCTTTATTCCACATACGTGGTATCAGTTTTAAAATATGATTCATCAGCAACCTATTCACAAACTAAGAAAGAACGTGACAAGCAGGAATAAGTGCAACGACGGGCGACGAAGTTTACAAACATTGAAATCAATTCTTTATGTGGAGAGTGTTAAGCACTTCAACCTCATGTCGCTCAGTAATCGGCGAGTGCGCTACGACTTGCTACTAACTCGTCGCATATAACTGGGAGATAATGGTGACGAGCTGCGGAAGTTTTTCCCTCCAGTTGCGGGCTCAAGAACACGTCGCCATGCTCAAAAGCTTCAAAATTGAAGAACAATATGCCTACCAAAAGGATTCACATTTTCAATAAGTTTTGTTAACTTGTGGAATGCGCTTCCGGAAGAGGTTATTGCAGCAATATCTGGAAACCGATTCAGGTAACTAAGGGATAATGTAATGAGTGTAATCTCTGGGAAGCTGTACAACCCTAGACAGGATTGCTTAAACTGAAGTTCTGGATTATGATGATGATAGAAAGAGATGTTGCTTACAAGGGATTGACCCTCTGCCGTCTATCAAAAAGAAGAAGAAGATCTGAAGTGAACTGAAAATTGGTTAATCAGGAAATGGTCACCACAGTTCTCTCACAAATGGATAAAACTAAGTCGGCTGGCTCCGACGGTATACATCAGGCTATTCTTCAACCGCCCGCAAATATAATTAATATTGCAATCAGCATTTTTTGCAGCTGACTTACTGAAGGGTATACTACCAGATGATTGGAAAAGAGCGGTGGTAGTAGCCATATACAAAATTGGGTCACAGTTCTGATGTACGCAACTATAGGGGAGTAAGCCTGACTAGCATTCTTTGCAAGTGCTTGGAAAAAATCATTCGGCACAAGATATGTAAACATTTGTTAGCCAATTCCTTACTATCCGATGGCCAGCACGGATTCTGGAAAGGAAGGTCCTGCCCAACCAATCTTCTAAGCTTTCTTGATGAAGTGATATTACGGCCCGATGAAGGGAGAGTAGTCAAATTATGCTACCTTGATTTCCATAAGGCCATTTACTCAGTGAACCATAGGTACCTTCTGCACAAACTAAGGATGTGTGGTGTCACAGGTGAACTACATCGATGGCATGACAGCTGCTTAATCAATCGCACTAACTAAGTTGGAATTGCAGGTGTGTGATCGTAGGAATCAGTAATACTCAATGGAGTGCCTTCAAGGCTCAATATTTAGTCAACAACATTTTCTTATTTTTGTAAACGACCTGGCAGCCTGCTTGAGTTCTCGTTGCTACCTGTTTGCTGATGATGTTAAGATCCTAGGTACAGACAGTAGAGATACGCTTATCACTGATTTAATCACTGATGTAATCGAGTGGACAAAACCATGGGACTTGCCCCTAAAGATCTTCGTTCTGCCGACTGATTTGGTGACAACACAACTAGAAGTCGGCGAAGGAAAATCAGAATGGCTGCTGCTTGGGCAACCTGAAAGCATCTTAGCCAGCATGCAGTGTATGACTGAGCTGCACTTTGCCTCGACTCGGCTAGTGATTTCGTACTTCATACATTGTTCACACATAATATTGCATTGTTTCCTGAATAGATGACATCTCACCCTGCTGGTGAAGAGAACCCCTACCTTACTTTCCAGATATCAGGAAACAAGGACGTGTGAAACGTACGAACTATATACTCAATATCGAAATGCCGGGTGATCAACCGAATTTCGTCGCATGAAATCTGGGCGCGTGATTTGCTTTCAGCCACTGTAACGAAGCGTCATTTCTTCTGTATCTTTTGTATTTTGCACCAATATTATCGTTTGCTTTCATATCGCACAACACGTAGAAAAGGATGTCAAAGTCTTTCTACGTTCCTATTGTGAATGAGAATGGTAATGTTGGTTATTCTATATTTATATCATATTGATTCTTAATCCTTTTGTTTTGTCGGAATCTACCACGCGCTCGTCGGAGTTCGTTTCCCCTTTGGCCGCCGCAAGCTGCCGCTAGGTGGCCATCGTCTTCCAGCCAACCGTCTGCGCATCCACACAAGGACCTGTGAACAATCATCCAGCGACCCAGCTGCGCATCAACCGCAGGACTTGTCCACAACAATCTATTGTACTTCGTGACATTTAATTGCTCCGGCTGTGCATCATTCCATACATCTTTGTATTCCGACTTCCGGAGTTCTTATTTAGTGTGTGTGATATCACTGTGCTTGTGGTAAACTGAAGCTTCACCTCAACCGCTACACCACCATCAGCCCAGTTGAACTTGAACTGGACCTTGAACTTCAACATTACCATTGGCGCGAAGTACAAATATCTCAGTAGGTTCTCGACTATATTAGATCTATGAAACCAGACTTTTGTTTCTTGCGCGAATGTTATCGTTTACTTTTATATTGCATAAAGTGTAAGAAATGTTTTTGAATTCCTCATTCGTGTCTCTTGGAAGAAGATGGTAACGTATAATTTACCAGCTGTATCATTGTTATTTTTCAATGTATGAGAGACAGTTCATTTCAGTTTGCACAGGACGAATTGTGGCTGTCACTAATAGAGCATTCAGGTTTTCTTGGTGGTATGCAACAAGTGTGCCCACCGCTTCCAACAATATCTTGACCATCGTCTTCTGGTATGTGATTAATGTTCAAAAGCACTTTCTTTTGGAGTGTGGCGTTGGTGTCCACAACAACATGGATTCACCAAAAATCGCTCATGCGTAAGTAATCTGCTCCTGGCGCGAGAAAGTTGGTGTGCTTTGACTGATTCTGGTCAAGCGGTCGATGTCATTTTTATCGACTTCAGTAAGGCGTTCGACCGCGTGCCCCACCGCCGATTGCTCGTCAAGCTGGAGGGTTTGGGTATTCAAGGTTGTCTACTTAAGTGGATCGAGGCATTCATCTCAGGGCGGTCAAACCGTGTAGAGGTGAATGGAGTTTTGTCTTCAGAGATGATAGCAGGCTCCGGAGTGCGCAGGGATCTGTCCTTGGCCCATTGTTATTTAAAATTTTCCTGAATGATATTCCGGACGCGGTAGCGATCGATTGTCTTTTATTCGCGGATGATCTGAAACTGTGGGCCTCTGTCAGTTCCTGCGATGGCCACAAGCAACTGCAACAAGCAGTTGATGACTTAGTCAGTTGGACACATCGCTGGTCACTGCCTATCAATGAGGACAAGACAGTGGCCATGCGCATAAACTCCGATGACACTGGTGGTGAATACTTTATTGGAGGTAAGCCTATTAGAGCGGTGACGGTCGAAAAAGACTTAGGGATTCTGGTTATGGATTCCTTGAAATCGAAGGCTGACACTTGTCGGAGAATAGGCAGCGCTACCAGGATGCTCTGGGCGATTCGGCGTTCCTTTGCGTCCATTACCCCGCAAATGTTCCAGACACTTTTCTCTGCGTACATTCGTCCTCTGTTGGAATATGGGCTACCTGTTGCATTTCCTCAGTCCAAAGGCGAATGCGACTCCTTGGAGAGGGTACAAAGGAGGGGCACTAAGATGGTTTGTGAAATGCGCCAACTTGCGTACGAGGATAGGAGGAGCTTGCTGAAACTCTACATCCTCGAACTTCGAAGAAAAAGGTATGACCCGCTCCTGACACGCCGTATTCTTCTCGGTCAATATGGAGACGAGTTCCTTCAGTACTTCCGATTAGTAGGTGAGTCGAGGACTCGTGGACATGACTTTAAGTTGCAGAAGCTTAGAAGGCTGAAGCTAAGTAATGCGAGCACGCTATCCACGCGGGTGGTGAACACTTGGAACTCTCTACCGAAAGGGCTCCTGTCTCTACCATCTGAACAGCTATTCAAAAGCGCGTTGGATCAGCATTTGTTGAGACGGATGGACTTGATCCCCGGAGTGATATAGTGGTGTTCCTCTACTCTCAGGGTTTGCCTTGTCAGCAGAAGTCACCCATGTCTATTACTGTGATGAAGCCTAAACGGGATTTATCCCTTCTGCTTTCGATTCAGAAGAAGAAGAATAATGGCATGGTATCCTACAAATTTTACATTTTTATTTTGCTATCTTATCTCTGGCATATTCTAATTGAATCTGTACTTTTTGCATTCATAAGCTCAGCGTAGTATAGTTTTGGGCTATGTGAATGCAAATTCAAACCTGTTTCACCATATTTTACTGTGGAGATAGCAAACAGCATTGAAAAAACTGTCGGGTTTGTGATCTACCAGCGAGCAAATATGGATATTGCGATCGATCATTGCTGTGTTTACGTGTGATCAAAAGGTTTGACCGAGCCGACAGTATATTCAATTATAATCCAATTTGAGCAATTTAGTATTTTGTCTATTCCTGCTTTATTTCATTTCAATTTCCACAAAAGGTTTTGTTTCTAAGTCGCTAATCATTTTTCCAGATTAATTTTGGTGGCATGCCACGACAGAAAATCCACCTCTTCCCATATTAGTCTGCATAATGCATTTTATTCGAGTACTCTGGTATGAAACAAAAATGTCTTATCATCGATGCGTGATTAAAGGCATTAGTGCATTCTAAAGACAACTTTGTGTTCATTCCAACTTTAAAATTATGATTAAAATCATGAAAAGAACAAGATACAAAGAATCACATCCTCGCCCGTGAATCTTAGTGACGTTACTCATACAACCTCATTTAATAAGACTATTCTAGTAGTATAGTACGTTTGAGAATATAGTTTTGATTTGTTGCTTCGCCAGTTTTCATGGATAACCTTGAGTAATCTGAACCTGATCTTACTGTCTCCAACTGATGACGGCAACAGATAGAAACCGGTAGTAGTGTGTAAGCGATGGGGATGTGAGCACCACAATACATTGGTCTTATATATGCGCCTCGAGCGCTTTTCCAGGAATTACTTTGTGATTCTGTATTTGAACATCGTGGTTCTTTGTAAAAACCCTATATGGCAGTGGCATACAAGTTTAACTTTGTTTACCGCTTTTCCACTGTTTTAAGGCTCACTGAACCTGATCTTACTGTCTCCACCTGATACGGCAAACATCGCGAGACACGGTAGTGGTGTGAAAGGATGGATGTGAGCAACAACAATACATTGAGTAATTTTTTTTAGCGTAATTTATACAAACAAACAATTTGAAAGGACATCACTGAATCCCACTAAAATGTTGAAAGTTTCCTAAGGGGGTATATTCGTACACACTCTCATTTCTTGGGTGAGAACACAACTTTCCTCATCGACCTACCTGATTGTGCCTCAGTCTACAATTAATTAGGTGCTGGACAACCCTTCAAGCTAGGCATTATTCATTTTCAGATACGGTGCTCAACTTTTAATATAATACATATAACTTTTGTATAACGAAACAAAAACCTACTAGGACTTCTAAGATTAGAGAGTGTACTTCTACTGTGTTTTGCAGCAGCTGAATGTTAATTTGACAATACAAATTTAGTTAAAATCTGAAAACCTAGGTCAAGCTTAAACGGGATTTTATCCCTTCTGCTTTCGATTCAGAAGAAGAAGAATTTACAAGAAATCTCCACTCGCCAATAAGTGAGGAGCTGCATTAGTGTGTTCAATAGTATACTCTAATAAAAAGCGACCGTTTTAAATATTTAACCACAGAATATTTTACATATAATTTCAAGTGCTCGGATGATTGTTTAAGGTTGTAGCGAATAAGTAACTTGCTCCTAACGCGTGACAGCTGGTGCGCTTCGATTAATTCTGGTCAAACAGTTGATGTTGTATTTATCGACTTCAGTAAAGTATTCGACTGTGTTCCATACCAACGACTGTTCGTCAAATTGGATGGCCTAAGTATTAAGGGATATCTTTTAAAATGGATCGAGGCATTCGTTTCCATTCTGCATAACCGGTGTGAGGTGAAATCGCGTTTTGTGTTCACGGTTTATAGCGAGCTCGGGTTTGCTTTGAGATCTCTGTTTTTTGACCTAGTTGCAAGATTTTTCCGTAATCGATATTCAGGACGGAGTTTTGCCATCAATTGCCTATTTATCGCTGATGATCCCCTGAAACGGAGCACTCAAGTTTCCGCGATGACCACGATCAACTATATCTAACAGTTGATAATTTAATCAGATGGACGAATTGCCGGCCATTGCCTATAAATTAAAACAAGTCAGTCTTTATGCGCCCGCGCTCACATTATATCGGTTGAGAATAATTTCTAGGAAATAAACCTATCAGAGCGGTGGAAAAAGATTTAGGAATTCTGGTTTTGGATTATTTGAAGTCAACGTCGGACACTTGTTGTAGAATAGGCAGCGTTACCAGGATGCTGCGGGCCATTCAGCGTTCTTTTTGGGTCATTATTGCATAAGTTTCAAACGCGCTTCTTAGAATATGGGCTACCCGTATGTATGTATGTATGAAAGCACGAGCCTGATCCAGGCAAAGTGCCGCACAGTCAGAGACTGCACGTGGGCGATATTACTTTACTTACTTTACTTTGTGCGACTATCTCCTCCTGGAGGATGAGTCGGCTTCACAGAAGATTCTTGGGAATTCGGGTACAAAGCGGCGTCCCTAGGCCTAGACAGATATGAGGGGGTAAATAAAAATAGATTTGGTAGTGAGACTCCAGCGTGTTCCAGCATGCAGCTCACTACCGTTGGCCAATCAATTTAGCACGATGTTAGCCGTACAGCACAGAAATACTGCACGATTGCACATCAGTGGGCTACCCGTAGCGTACCCACATTCTAAAGACGAATGTTCGTTATCGGGAGGGGGGTACAAAGGACGGAGGAGGACTATGGTACATAGTATGCGCCGCTTTACGTATGAAGATGAACGGAGCTTGCTTAATGTTTATCCCCCTGGAAATTAAATTTGCTGAAACATGCTGGAGTCTCACTACAATATGCACTTGTATTTTCTTTCTCATCTGTCTAGGCCTGGGAAACCTGACAGTATCTTAGCTAACGTACCGTCTGTGACTATACGGCACGTTACCTGGATCGGGTTTGTGCTTCCATACATATACCCGTAAAAACTCCAAGGAAATGGTTCGCCATTTTCATGGCCTACTGCATTCTTATCGCACATTAAGGTGACGAGTTCCTCCAGTTCTTTAGATTAGCAGGTGAATCAAGCACAAATGGACATAAATTTAGGTTCTAAAAGCTTATTTGTCTTAAGCTGAGCAATGCGAGCACGTTATTCATGTGGGTGAACACTTGGAACTTCTTACGGAAAAACCTGCCTCTATAGTCAGAGCAGCTATTGAAAAGCGCGTTGGTTCCGCATTTTTGAGACGTTGGGAAGAGAAGCGCCTTTGAAACTTATGCAATAATGACCCAAAAAGAACGCTGAATGGCCCGCAGCATCCTGGTAACGCTGCCTATTCTACAACAAGTGTCCGACGTTGACTTCAAATAATCCAAAACCAGAATTCCTAAATCTTTTTCCACCGCTCTGATAGGTTTATTTCCTAGAAATTATTCTCAACCGATATAATGTGAGCGCGGGCGCATAAAGACTGACTTGTTTTAATTTATAGGCAATGGCCGGCAATTCGTCCATCTGATTAAATTATCAACTGTTAGATATAGTTGATCGTGGTCATCGCGGAAACTTGCAGATGCTCCGTTTCAGATCATCAGCGATAAATAGGCAATCGATGCAACTCCGTCCTGAATATCGCTTACAAAAATCTTGAACATAGGGTCAAAAACAGATCTCAAAAGCAAACCCGAGCTCGCTATAACCGTGAACACAAAACGCGATTCACCTCACACACGGTTTATGCAGAATGGAAACGAATGCCTCGATCCATTTTAAAAGATATCCCTTAATACTTAGGCCATTCAATTTGACGAACAGTCGTTGGTATGGAACACAGTCGAATACTTTACTGAAGTCGATAAATACAACATCAACTGTTTGACCAGAATTAATCGAAGCACACCAGCTGTCACGCGTTAGGAGCAAGTTACTTATTCGCTACAACCTTGAACAATCATCCGAGCACTTGAAATTATATGTAAAATATTCTGTGGTTAAATATTTAAAACGGTCGCTTTTTATTAGAGTATACTATTGAACACACTAATGCAGCTCCTCACTTATTGGCGAGCGGATATTTCTTGTAAATTCTTCTTCTTCTGAATCGAAAGCAGAAAGGATAAAATCCCGTTTAAGCTTGACCTAGGTTTTCAGATTTTAACTAAATTTGTATTGTCAAATTAGCATTCAGCTGCTGCAAAACACAGTAGAAGTACACTCTCTAATCTTAGAAGTCCTAGTAGGTTTTTGTTTCGTTATACAAAAAGTTATATGTATTATATTAAAAGTTGAGCACCGTATCTGAAAATGAATAATGCCTAGCTTGAAGGGTGTCCAGCACCTAATTAATTGTATGACTGAGGCACAATCAGGTAAGTCGTATCAGGAAAGTCTGTTCTCACCAAGAAATGAGAGTGTGTACGAAATACCCCCTTAGAACTTTCAACATTTTAGTGGATTTCAGTGATGTCCTTTCAAATTGTGTGTATAAACTCACGCTAAACAATAATACTCAATGTATTGTGGTGCTCACATCCTCATCCCTTTCACACCACTACCGGTTTCTGGATGTTTGCCGTCATCAGGTGGAGACAGTAAGATCAGGTTCAGTGAGCCTTAAAACAGTGGAAAAGCGGTAAACAAAGTTAAACTTGTATGCCACTGCCATATAGGGTTTTTACAAAGAACCACGATGTTCAAATACAGAATCACAAAGTAATTCCTGGAAAAGCGCTCGAGGCGCATATATAAGACCAATGTATTGTGGTGCTCACATCCCCATCGCTTACACACTACTACCGGTTTCTATCTGTTGCCGTCATCAGTTGGAGACAGTAAGATCAGGTTCAGATTACTCAAGGTTATCCATGAAAACTGGCGAAGCAACAAATCAAAACTATATTCTCAAACGTACTATACTACTAGAATAGTCTTATTAAATGAGGTTGTATGAGTAACGTCACTAAGATTCACGGGCGAGGATGTGATTCTTTGTATCTTGTTCTTTTCATGATTTTAATCATAATTTTAAAGTTGGAATGAACACAAAGTTGTCTTTAGAATGCACTAATGCCTTTAATCACGCATCGATGATAAGACATTTTTGTTTCATACCAGAGTACTCGAATAAAATGCATTATGCAGACTAATATGGGAAGAGGTGGATTTTCTGTCGTGGCATGCCACCAAAATTAATCTGGAAAAATGATTAGCGACTTAGAAACAAAACCTTTTGTGGAAATTGAAATGAAATAAAGCAGGAATAGACAAAATACTAAATTGCTCAAATTGGATTATAATTGAATATACTGTCGGCTCGGTCAAACCTTTTGATCACACGTAAACACAGCAATGATCGATCGCAATATCCATATTTGCTCGCTGGTAGATCACAAACCCGACAGTTTTTTCAATGCTGTTTGCTATCTCCACAGTAAAATATGGTGAAACAGGTTTGAATTTGCATTCACATAGCCCAAAACTATACTACGCTGAGCTTATGAATGCAAAAAGTACAGATTCAATTAGAATATGCCAGAGATAAGATAGCAAAATAAAAATGTAAAATTTGTAGGATACCATGCCATTATTCTTCTTCTTCTGAATCGAAAGCAGAAGGGATAAATCCCGTTTAGGCTTCATCACAGTAATAGACATGGGTGACTTCTGCTGACAAGGCAAACCCTGAGAGTAGAGAAACACCACTATATCACTCCGGGGATCAAGTCCATCCGTCTCAATAAATGCTGATCCAACGCGCTTTTAAATGGCTGTTCTGATGGTTGAGACAGGAGCCCTTTCGGTAAAGAGTTTCAAGTGTTCACCACTCGCGTGGATAGCGTGCTCGCATTACTCAGATTCAGCCTTCTAGGCTTCTGCAACTTAAAGTCATGTCCCCGAGTCCTCGACTCACCTACTAATCGGAATTACTGGAGGAACTCGTCTCCATATTGACCGATAAGAATACGGCGTGTCAGGAGCAGGTCAAATCTTTCACTTTGAAGTTCAAGGAGGTAGTTTCAGTAAGCTCCTCCCATCCTTGTACGCGAGTTGGCGCATTCCACAAACCATCTTTCCTTTGTACCCTCTCCAAGAAGTCGCATTCGCCTTTAGACTGAGGAAATGCCACAGGTAGCCCATATTCCAACAGAGGACGAATGTACGCAGAGAAAAGTGTCTGGAACATTTGCGGGGTAATGGACGCAAATGAACCCCGAATCGCCCAGAGCATCCTGGTAGCGCTGCCTATTCTCCGACAAGTGTCAGCCTTCGATTTCAAGGAATCCATAACAAGAATCCCTAAGTCTTTTTCGACCGTCACCGCTCTAATAGGCTTACCTCCAAGAAAGTATTCACCACCAGTGTCATCGGAGTTTATGCGCATGGCCACTATCTTGTCCTCATTGATAAGCAGTGACCAGCGATGTGTCCAATTGACTAAGTCATCAACTGCTTGTTGCAGTTGCTTGTGGCCATCGCAGGAACTGACAGAGGCCCACAGTTTCAGATCATCCGCGAATAAAAGACAATCGATCGCTACCGCGTCCGGAATATCATTCACGAAAACTTTGAATAGCAATGGGCCAAGGACAGATCCCTGCGGCACTCCGGAGCCTGCTATCATCTCTGAAGACAAAACTCCATTCACCTCGACACGGTTTGACCGCCCTGAGATGAATGCCTCGATCCATTTTAGTAGACAACCTTGAATACCCAAACCCTCCAGCTTGACGAGCAATCGGCGGTGGGGCACGCGGTCGAACGCCTTACTGAAGTCGATAAAAATGACATCGACCGCTTGACCAGAATCAGTCAAAGCACACCAACTTTCTCGCGCCAGGAGCAGATTACTTACGCATGAGCGATTTTTGGTGAATCCATGTTGTTGTGGACCCCACGCCCACACTCCCAAAGAAAGTGCTTTTGAACATTAATCACATACCAAAGAACGGTGGTCAAGAGATTGTTTGGAAGCGGTGGGCCGCCCTTGGGCATACCACCAAAGAAACCTGAATGCTTTATTATTACACCACAATTCTCCTGTGGCCACACTGATTATACAAATTAAATGGGGGGCCGGAAGTGTATCTCCATGTTTTCAAGCACGCAGGCAAGATGATGTCCAACAATGGCGAGCTCTCTGTGAGCAACTGAAACTTGATGTAGACCCGGTTTCTTTAGTACGTCTTTCCAGACACCCAAACTCGCCTCACGCGGATGCCCCACGTCTACTCAGAATCACCCTTGACTCCCCGGAGAAGGTTGAAGAGGTCTTGCTCTCGGCCCACCTTCTCCGAAATACAAATTTGCCTGTTCGTATTTTTCCAGACGTTCCTTGGCCTCAGAGGCAGATGCAAAAGCAAGAAGGCTACGATTGGAAATCGGCGAAAGATAAACGCAGCATTTTTGTCCACG